>OX453275.1:1215000-1290000 GCA_949710005.1 Ricordea florida
TTACTATGTGTACCAGTTAGCCCATGATATAAAAATTTCTTATTTGAAGATTGTCTAGCTGAATTGTAATGAGGACCGCCTGAAAGACATTCCGCGCACTCGATGCAGCAGTTCATCGACATCCTGTAAGTAATCTTCTTCCTCCTTTTTCCCTGAAGAAATGGGTTCGAGATGTGCGCTGAAGTGACGCAATATGGGGGGAGCCCACGTGATTCTGTAACCGCTGATCTTCTTTTTACGCTTGAGTACGTACTCCAAAACTTCGGCTACATATCTTTCAATAAATAAATAAATAAATAAATAAATAAATAAATAAACAAACATTGGCTTCGGCCGCACTTAGCTAGTTAAACAGGTTATTTTTACCCGGTTAAAAAATTTCTTTAACTTAACCTGGAGTTAATTTTTATGAGCGGCCGGAGTTGAAGAGGACCACGAAAAGTCAACTCGACTGAAGTGACGGAACAACATAAACGACACGATGCCACGCGTGCGCGCGGGACCTGTTATCATTTGCTCTACTTTTTATTCTTCTTTTTACTCTAATTCAAGAGAGGATCATTCTCTCTTGTCTGATTACAATACGTTCTCGGCTCATGCGGTCCTTGTTTTATCTGATGTAGATGTTTCTAATGCAGCTTTGCGTAACATGTTGCTGATTCTGCGTAAACGAGAGAAAGTTATCCATCGCCGTCGAAATCGTCCGCAAGTTTGGGCGTACGCTAGAAACCAACAGCAGTTTGACGAAATCAGCAAAACCCTGCGATGCGCGGCTTCTGGAAAGAAAACTTCGGAATGAATCTGGAATCCTTTCGAGAGCTTTGTAGAATTCTACAAACATTTTTGTAAACGCAGTTTGATTTCGTGTTTGGTGATGCGCATCAAATTCCCGCATAGGCTGAGATGATTGACGGATTGTTGACGTTTACCCCTGACTGAAACTACCCAGCGAGGTGGTTTAAAAAAACCCAAACCGGTTAAAAAATCTATTTTTTTTTGCATTAATTTGCATAACCCAGTGGAGAGTCGGTCAAGACAGAAGAAACACGGCCGCATTGACCACTTTTTTAAGCCGGTTAATTTTTAATTAGCTGATTGGATACATATGAAGTTCCCTCGTGCGGCCGCAGCCATTAACCGTTCCCTGAGAATTGACAAAACTCCAATGGAGCCTGTTTACTCACGTGATCAGCGGCCATGTTTTTTAGCGGAAAAAAAAGGATGTTTGTATAGGTAATCACATGATTTCGAGTGCAATTTGGGATAAATCAGCACGAGTAAATTTTTCAAAGACTACAAATTGCACTCGCCCTACGGGCTCGTGCAATTTGGTTAGCCTTTGAAAAATTTACGAGTGCTGATTTATCCCAAATTGCACGAGACAAAGCATGTGATTACTTGTTAATAATATACATGCAAAAATTTAATTTCAACTTTTTGCACTCAATTTCAATTTTCTGCACTGTTTGGGATTAATTGACGTGCTCTCAGCCAATGAGCATGCTGAAATTTTTGCATGTATATTATTAGCATAAAAACAGAATTTAATTCCTTGGGATCACTTTGTGACACCAACATGGCTGCTGTGATGTCTTGTGCATACGCTCTATTGAAGTCTGCAAAAATGCCTTTAAAAAATACCACTATCTAACCCAAGGACGAGGCTGTATATTTCTACGCACACGTGAACCAAGAACATTGAATTTGTACGTTTCTAAAAAGATAAACATACCAAGAAACCCTTATTTTTGCAGAAATAGCGGTACAGACAAAAAACCGTATCTTCTTTCATGTTAAATATGTCGAAGACCGTCAAAACTACCTGCTCCGTCCGAGCTTTTTTTTTGTCAATTTTTCATCCGGTGATAGATTTTCGGTTCGAAAAAATACTCTGCCTTATGTTTGATGTATTGCACACGTACTTTAAATGCGATTCGGTGTAGGTTCGTCGAGGAATGGCCAGCCGAAGTAGCTCTCCATTTTCGTCTGCAAAGTCATCTTCACCTTGTGATATCTTAGAGTCATTACCATGCATCACACTACCTAACTCACCACAACGGATTCCACCTAAAAACAAAACACAAATCTGAGATTGTTAATCAAGGCTGTTGATGCAGCGCGACCCGTGACCGGCATCGGCAGATGTCAAACTGCCTGAGTTATCTTATAATCAATTTAATAACACTGATCCAATGAAACCTCTTAAATTCACTATGAATACTAGAAAAAAGAGGACTTAGATTTATTCATTGTTAGCGACAGGAGCACATATCTCAAAAGTTCCGAAACTTTGCGCGGCATTTTCTGTCCCAATATTTCAAAGAGCAGTTTAGCAGTGCAAACGTTTCTGCCCATCAAGCTTTGAAGGTATTAATTTCTTTTCCAAAAAAACAGGTTATCATTTATTGCTTTTTATTCTCGTTCCCAGAGGTGACAATTGTTTTGGCCAGTGCCAAGAATCGCCAGTAGAATTGCGACCTCGGCGAACTAGAATGTAATTGCTTCATATTTTTTTAATTAGCTTTTCGGATCCGAAACGTTTTCGGTTTTCTTGAGCAATCTGTGTTTGGTACCATAAGTAAACTCTTATTCTAGCTTGAAAAGGCTTTTGACCTCCAACCTCCAACCTCCATTGCCAATATACCTGCTCACAGAGGTGCTCAATCAGGGTCAGTGTCATGTCACTAACAATTGATTTTTCGTCGCCAGAGAAGATCTTGCGGCCTCTTGTAGTTTCTTTAAGGTTTTAATCCCACTGATAACTGTCTTGACAAAAGTTGAACAAGTGAAGTACTTCCGCTCAGCAAAATTAGTTAAGCGCTTAATAGCACTTTGATGAGCGCTCGAGAAAACTGAGCACAGATTTATCCTAATTACCTTCAACATAAAGCGCACAGCCTAATGCCCAAGCTGGGAACTGCTCCACAGGAATGTGAGACAACATAGCGGCTGCATCAATGTACACAGCATGGCCCCCAGGGGGAGTGAGAACAGGAATATGGCGCTCCTTCAGTAGATCAGCCAGCAATCGAACAAATCCAATTTGATAGCGAAGATAATCTTCCTCTAACACCTCATGCAACCCAACGGCCATGGCTTCCAGGTCCCTCCCGGCCAGCCCACCATATGTTAAGAACCCCTCTGATATAATTAATTCTCTGCGGCATTTCTCGGCGAGTATTTCGTCATTCATGGCCAAGAACCCGCCAATGTTGACTAGTCCATTTTTTTTGGCGGACATAGTGCAGCCATCAGCGTATGAGAACATCTCCTGGGCAATTTGCAACGGAGTGCGGTGCGCAAAACCGTTTTCGCGCGTCTTGATAAACCACGCATTCTCGGCAAAGCGGCACGCATCAAGAAAGAACGGGACTTCACGGCTGCGGCAAAGCTTGGAAACCATTTTTACGTTTTCCATACTGACCGGTTCTCCACCAAGTGCGTTATTGGTTATTGTTAGAATTACCATTGCAACACTGTCCTTTCTCTCTCCTGACAACAGTTCTTGAAGCTTGCCAATGTCCATGTTTCCCTTGAAGGCGGCCTCTGCGTTGGAATCTAGCGCCTCTGGAACGGGAAGATTTAAAGCTTTTCCTCCGTACTTCTCCACGTTAGCCTGGGTCGTGTCAAAATGGGCATTGTTGGCAACGATATCGTCGTCATTTAGGAGGCAGTGAAATAGAATCCTCTCAGCAGCACGGCCTTGGTGCGTGGGAAGCACGTGACGGAAGCCGAAGATTTCCTTGGCTACTTTCTCAAACTTCCGGTGACTTGGTGAACCGGCATAGGACTCGTCTCCGATCATGATTGCGCTCCATTGTTCGGAACTCATCGCTCCGGTTCCGGAGTCGGTTAAAAGATCGATTATGATGTCTTCCGAGTTTAACAAGAATGGATTGTAGTTCGCTTCTTGGAGGTGGGCCAGTCTCTGGGCTCTGGTGGTGTGTTGAATCTTCTCCACAGATTTGATTCTGAAAGGCTCGAAGAACGTTTTAAAGCCATGTTCTTGTAGCTCCATTGGTGTTACAAACTAGTAAAGAAACTTGAGCATGAAAGTTTATCTAAGATGATACCGTAAATGCTCGAATTAGCGCCCAGGGCGCGCATTAAATTCTTTGAGATAAGACGGGGGGTGACTTATTGGAAGGGGGGCGCTTATTGGAAGCTGAGCGCTAATTTTAGCATTTACGGTATGTTAATGTTTTTACTTGGAACTGAACTAGGTTGTATTTCGTCTCAACCCTTTTTGTCCAGTACTTGTTGCATTGGCTAAATTGCGTACGCACCGCAAAGGTTTAATCTTAAACTTCGTTTCCACACGCTCTGCAAATATATGTATCAGAATTCATTTCCAATATTCAATCATCCAAGCAAGGGCATATCTAAACCCTTACTGACCCGCTCTCAGCGAAGAGAGCCGGCTGAGCACAGCTGGTATAAAGAGTGTCGCACCGGTATTCGCACGATCGCGCGTTCGACTCCGTCCCAGCCTTTTCTTTTTCGGGTTAAAATTTCTTACATGTAATCAGGTGTAAACAATGCAAATCTTCAACCACGTTTTCCATCCACAGTGGAAACTTTGTTTTATATATTGAAATTCAAAGGGGAAATTGTTTTATAGAATCGTTTTGTCCAGGAAATTTCAAATTTTTGGATGCCGCGAAAGATTTCAACGTTAGCAGGAGGTTCCAATTTGTCCGTTTTCGGATAAAGGGTGAGTTTTGTCAATTTTAACCTAAAAACAAACATTGCAATAATGAGTAAACTTTTGCCTGCATCATTCCACCCCAAAACCCTGGCTAATGTACAAAAACAGATAATAATAAGATAATGTACAAAAAAGGCACGAGAATTATAATATAGGATTTCTTCACTAAACATCTATTGCAAGGAATTTTAATAATCTTCATTGTATCAACCAACCAAGATTTGCATATTGGCAAAGAAAATATAACAAAGGAAAAATGACGATTAGTCTCCATAATTTCTATCAACACCTGCTGGCAATCATTTTGTAAAGCAATAATATGGTTTTCTCATTACGCACCTGAGATCCAATGAGGATTGTAGCGTTTTCAACTCCGAAAACTAGTGCTGTTACACGGCTCTGTGTAAATATTTTTGTAATGACATGCTTTTCACGCCTAAATGTTTTTTCAACTGCTTCACAGGACCTATCAGGACCTACATTGTCTTTTTGAGACCACAGGAAATGACATTTTCTTTAAGATTTATTTGGCACACGTTTACAATTAATTACTTTTAGTTTTAGTTTTATTATTTTCGTCACAAAAATTAGATATATTTTACAAACGATTTACATCTATGACAGGAGGAAAAAACAGGGCAAGCCCCAATTGACATCAACCCCCCTAATCACTAAAATGCAATAAATTTTGTACTTGCACACCTGTATTTTCCTTTTTGACCCTATGTATAGTTTTCGTTCCCTTGGTAAGCCAGGCAATCTGGGGCTCGATTACAAATCCATATCTTAAGGTTACCAAAGACCTCCGAGGACCAGTTTTTTTGCAAATATTGCGTTTTTCACGTCAAACTAAGCATTACTTTTTTACTACATTTTCAAAAAAAAAAAAATAAAAAAAAAACATTTCATCAAGATACTGAAACGCGCGCGAGTTGTTATACAAAAACGAATTTTCGATTTGAATTCTTTCTCCCGCCAAGGAGGTGAACTGTGAACAGCACTGACTCCTCCCCTCTCGGTAAAACAGCCGGATTCTTGAGTTTCAAGCGTCACTCTTCCATAAGCATCTTCTGCTTTTAGTTGTAAGGGTTTGTTTTTTTTCGATCGGTCTACCGTCCAAAAGTAGAGCGTGAAAGGGAAACGAGAAAAAAAGAAAAGAGTCCTTATGTGAAAGCCAAAACGAAGCTCGGCCGGAAGAGAAAACAAACTAAACAATTCAAGGAAGAATGGAGAAAAGTTCTCGACAAAACGCATAAGGGCTCCGGGCTTGAGCAATCTACGCTTCTCGCACGTGATCAGCAGCCATCGACTGACAAGTTCTTCCAGTATTCAGTGTTGACATTTCTTGACAAGTTCTGCCAGTATTCAGTGTTGACATTTCTTGACAAGTTCTGCCAGTATTCACATTTCTTGACAAGTTCTGCCAGTATTCAGTGTTGACATTTCTTGACAAGTTCTGCCCGTATTCAGTGTTGACATTTCTTGACAAGTTCTGCCCGTATTCAGTGTTGACATTTCTTGACAAGTTCTGCCAGTATTCAGTGTTAACATTTCTTGACAAGTTCTGCCAGTATTCAGTGTTGACATTTCTTGACAAGTTCTGCCAGTATTCAGTGTTGACATTTCTTGACAAGTTCTGCCAGTATTCAGTGTTGACATTTCTTGACAAGTTCTGCCAGTATTCAGTGTTGACATTTCTTGATAAGTTCTGCCAGTATTCAGTGTTGACATTTCTTGACAAGTTCTTCCAGTATTCAGTGTTGACATTTCTTGAAAAGTTCTGCCAGTATTCAGTGTTGACATTTCTTGACAAGTTCTGCCCGTATTCAGTGTTGACATTTCTTGACAAGTTCTGCCAGTATTCAGTGTTGACATTTCTTGACAAGTTCTGCCAGTATTCAGTGTTGACATTTCTTGACAAGTTCTGCCAGTATTCAGTGTTGACATTTCTTGACAAGTTCTGCCCGTATTCAGTGTTGACATTTCTTGACAAGTTCTGCCAGTATTCAGTGTTGACATTTCTTGACAAGTTCTGCCAGTATTCAGTGTTGACATTTCTTGACAAGTTCTGCCAGTATTCAGTGTTGACATTTCTTGACAAGTTCTTCCAGTATTCAGTGTTGACATTTCTTGACAAGTTCTGCCAGTATTCAGTGTTGACATTTCTTGACAAGTTCTTCCAGTATTCAGTGTTGACATTTCTTGAAAAGTTCTGCCAGTATTCAGTGTTGACATTTCTTGACAAGTTCTTCCAGTATTCAGTGTTGACATTTCTTGACAAGTTCTGCCAGTATTCAGTGTTGACATTTCTTGACAAGTTCTTCCAGTATTTAGTGTTGACATTTCTTGACAAGTTCTTCCAGTATTCAGTGTTGACATTTCTTGACAAGTTCTGCCAGTATTCAGTGTTGACATTTCTTGACAAGTTCTGCCAGTATTCAGTGTTGACATTTCTTGACAAGTTCTTCCAGTATTCAGTGTTGACATTTCTTGACAAGTTCTGCCAGTATTCAGTGTTGACATTTCTTGACAAGTTCTGCCCGTATTCAGTGGTGACATTTCTTGACAAGTTCTGCCAGTATTCAGTGTTGACATTTCTTGACAAGTTCTGCCAGTATTCAGTGTTGACATTTCTTGACAAGTTCTGCCCGTATTCAGTGTTGACATTTCTTGACAAGTTCTGCCAGTATTCAGTGTTGACATTTCTTGACAAGTTCTGCCAGTATTCAGTGTTGACATTTCTTGACAAGTTCTGCCAGTATTCAGTGTTGACATTTCTTGACAAGTTCTGCCAGTATTCAGTGTTGACATTTCTTGACAAGTTCTTCCAGTATTCAGTGTTGACATTTCTTGACAAGTTCTGCCCGTATTCAGTGTTGACATTTCTTGACAAGTTCTGCCAGTATTCAGTGTTGACATTTCTTGACAAGTTCTGCCAGTATTCAGTGTTGACATTTCTTGACAAGTTCTGCCAGTATTCAGTGTTGACATTTCTTGACAAGTTCTTCCAGTATTCAGTGTTGACATTTCTTGACAAGTTCTTCCAGTATTCAGTGTTGACATTTCTTGACAAGTTCTGCCAGTATTCAGTGTTGACATTTCTTGACAAGTTCTTCCAGTATTCAGTGTTGACATTTCTTGACAAGTTCTGCCAGTATTCAGTGTTGACATTTCTTGACAAGTTCTGCCAGTATTCAGTGTTGACATTTCTTGACAAGTTCTGCCCGTATTCAGTGTTGACATTTCTTGACAAGTTCTGCCCGTATTCAGTGTTGACATTTCTTGAACTGTGGCCACCTAAAGGCGTAAAATGTTTGCAAAACTTTGGAAGTGAAAAACGCCACTTCGTTCTTACGGCAAAGAGCCCTCTTTGAACGAATTAATGCCCGGGTCCAGTAGTGCTATGACCGGTATGTGCAATGGCAGAGATACATGTGATACCTAGTAGAGCCCGGAGTACAATGGACCCTACCCAGTACACAGCTCGGGAGGAAAAAGGCCAGGCCACAAGGCCGTTAGCAAAAAACCCCCTAGATGGTGAGGTGTAAGTGGCCAAACGGTGACGATTACGAGCGGTAGGTGCAGTGCAATGTTCGTTTCACCATCCCGCGTTTGACATGACAGCTTGTCAAGCTGTGGTCCAATCACAGTTTATATAAAACAATTTTAACCAATCAATGTACCTGCAGTGTTTGCGTAAGTCGCAATCCCAGTCTGACCACTTGTTTTTCTTTTTCTTGAACACGTTCAAAGTAAGAAAGTAACTAATTCGCGATTGCGGAGGGTCATAGAATAAAAGAATCCCGGATAAATTTGCTCAGAGACTTCAGTCGTTTTGGGCTTTTGGGACGTGCACTTCTTACTGGAAGCCAAATTTAAAAGCGAAGTATTTTTTTTTGTCGAATAGTACATTTCATAAGCTTTGTATTAAAATATAGTTTGTGGCGGTTGTGTTTTAAAAAACAGCGCGCTTACAATTTTTTTAGCGAAGGACACCTACGAAGGTCTACGGCAACCTTGAGGGATTCGACCTGTCCTGCAGTTGTAGATTTTTTGTACAAAAACCTCTGTTGAGACGCTCTCGCGTTCTTGTTTTGTGTCTGAAGAGAAAACGTATGCAGTGCAAAATTTGAGTTAATCTAATCTGGCTGTATCTAGATGAAGATTTTTAA
The DNA here is from genome assembly GCA_949710005.1 of Ricordea florida. Lineage (NCBI taxonomy): Eukaryota > Metazoa > Cnidaria > Anthozoa > Corallimorpharia > Ricordeidae > Ricordea > Ricordea florida. Next base: position 1,223,881 of record OX453275.1, read on the forward strand.
ACGGGGTGTTTGAGATGGTGAAATGAACACACAAAATTAAGGGGACGATGCAGGATTGAACAAACTTATTGTGTTCATAATAGGACTGGAGGCTAAATTAATAAATAACAAGAAGACGCCTGAAGGCGTTTACGCGGGATGTGTTGGTTTAAAATTGCTGACGCAGTATGTTTTTTGGCTGATTGTGCGATCATGGATATCCATGGTGCAATCCAACCTGACTTGCACGTGATTCGAAGTTACAGCCAATAAAAATCACACAATTTTTTCGGGACGGGCTCGGGATACGGGAAAGTTAAAAAACAGGGCAATTTTTGACTCCCAAGACGACGAAAGGAATGCGCTACCGAATTTTATACGCTCGCTGACTACGCCATCCCGCGTAACAAGACGCCTGAAGGCGTTTACGCGGGATGTGTTGGTTTAAAATTGCTGACGCAGTATGTTTTTTTGCTGATTGTGCGATCATGGATATCCATGGTGCAATCCAACCTGACTTGCACGTGATTCGGAGTTACAGCCAATAAAAGCCACACAAGGCAATTTTTGACTCCCAAGACGACGAAAGGAATGCGCTACCGAATTTTATACGCTGGCTGACTACGTCATCCCGCGTAATAATCTTTTAGTTCTATGTTTTCGGACAAATACAACAGCGATTAAATTTTCAGTGGTTTTAAATTCTGTGGACATCATCACCAAAGGCATTCAACTTTCAGTGGTTTCAAAACCTATGGAAATCATTTCCAAACTCGGTTATGATGCACTGGAGAAATGCAAAACAAATCCAACAACATGAAGTAGTAGAATATTTGATGAAACATGGCTTGATTATTCATTTTTGATTTCTTATTGTAGACAATTGCCTTAAAAACCTATATCACACACCTTATACATAAGTTTCAGCTTATATCATACCCTTCATACTTTCCTATGATGTTCAATTTTAAACTCACTTTCTCCCGTCTTTCCAATTTGTGAGGAAAGACTGATTCTCTTGTGTGATATATTACATGTGATCTTATTGCAGCAGGTTGATTAGGGCAAAAATCCTTTTTAAATTTGAGTTCAACAGCTCTGTTACACAGCCAAGAAATTCCAGAGCATTGTCCTCAGATACATGAATTCTGCAAATAATATTATAAACTGTACATTTTATTACTGAGCTCAACCAATCCTTATACCAAAGAACCATAGTCTGTAGCTGTGCTGCTTGTCTTGAAGCTCTTATGATTACAGTGGCACTCATAATGTACATTATTTTGTATTATCACCATAGTATCGCTGTTTCAAAGTCCTGTATTTTCGTAACATATACAATGCTTCTACTTCCTTGATGACATATTCTCCCCTTGCAATAAGCATCTTGATCTTTTCGGGGTCTGTTTCATCTTTGTTTTTCAAAAATGCTCGTTTTAGTTTGGATTTAAAGTATTCCTCTCCCATGGGATATTCTCTTCCGAGGAAGAGAAGCTAAAGAAATAATCAATCAACTAAATTAAATGTTGCTTGTACTCATGTGTTATGTATAAAATAATATAACCTGGTTTTGATTTTAATGACGTGGATAATCACCTTACCAGTAATTCTAATCTATAAATTGGCTGACACTTAATTTGTGATAATTCCATGTTTAAAATAATTCCACTCCAAGAAATTTTCAATTATTGGTTAATCCAACCAAATGAACCAATGAACACGTTGCCAACAAAATACACAAGAAATTCTACACAAGCTTGCTGCAATTAGTTCAATTTTTATCTAATTACAGATCCAAGACCAACAGCAAATTAATAATGCAGTACAGTCTTCTAATGTTTCCCTTCAAACCTGGGTCACTTTTTAATCAACACTTGCAACAATGTGTGATACAGCCCACTGAAATACTACAACAGCAAACATTATTCACTGAACTCAAACTATCAAGGTCGTCTAGCAAACTTGGTGCTCTTTAGACTGTGCATGAGGTGGCATAATTTATTTTGGGATTTTGGTAACTGGTGCATGGATGACGTACAACAATTCCAGACAAGAGAAAACAAGTCATGTTGCTGAATAATTTACACACAATGGTGAAACAATGCACTACGTCATCTGTGCCATTACCTGGAGAAGGAATGAAACATTGTCTTGACACTAGCTCATGTTTTCATAATGTTTTCATCGTAATACAAAAATAAATTTGGCCTTGAAAAAAAAATTTTCCTGTATTATGGTCCGTTAGTTTGTAATTCTGCCAATACAGAAATAATTGTGTTCTCTCCCAACAAGCTATCACTAACAGTGGTATGTATAAAAGCCAAACTTAGTTAACATGACTGTCTCATAATACTCTACCTGTTTGTAAAGGTTCTTTACTGTGTACCTCAAGTTACTAATACTGCACATTCTTTATCAAAATTTACACAGCCCAAACTGAAAGGAACCAGAAAGAAATGGTAAAAAATAAAATTCTGGGAAATAGCTCCCTGAAATACTGTACATTGCATAAATAAAAATGAATCTTCCTCGTTACTCTTTTTACATATGATGCAAGAATTCAGTTAAATAAATAGACAATATATTAAACTCAAAGATCCCCTCTCACTACGGAAAATAATTAAATAAACCATTATATGAAATGATGAAATGTTTGATGGTTTTCTACCGGATAACTTTAAAACTATAAACATCTCTTTTTAGCAAATCTTACATCGTGGAATACAAACACGGTGGAAGTGAATATTTGGGTAGTTACTGGGCCAAGTCCTTTAGTAGAGTCATGAACCAGGGGTCAACGGAAAGTTTACTTCATTTGAACATTGTGCGTGATAAGTTGATTCGTGATTGTTATGTAAGCATATGAAAAGCCGCGTTCGTTAGTCAAGTGAGCACAAAAATAACAGTCATCCAAGAGAATTCCCACCGAGAAAGTTCAACACGTGAATGGAAAGCCGGCATGAAAAAGCAGTTGATTCTTGTGGTGTATCATTAATCCGGGTAACTTAGACGTTCAGTGAAACAAACTCCGCAGCAAAAAGGATGAAACAATTAGCAGTAAGCTGCCACTTACCTCTAAAGAAGTTTGCGTCAAGATGTTTTTATACTTATGGATGGATTCACGAAAAAAATCAGTGGTATACTAATTTGGAAGTCTCATTGTAAAGCTTTTCTTGGCAATCGAATTCATACAAATGAATAGATGTTGCGAGCGATCACCATGATCAAAAGCAGAAATTTAAGAAATTTAAAATTTTTTTTTTATGGAAGAAACTAGGCCCCAGGTCCTTACGGTTCAATAGATCCAATCTCTCGTTGAACTCCAATTCTGACAGGACCCCCCCACAGTTTTTCCTGCCGTTTACTGCCTCTCTCCGTAATTTTGTGCTCTGGTTGTGACTACTGCGTTTGCGCAGCAGTCACTATTGCGATCGTCTGAGTTTTCCGAAAGTAAGTAAGTAACAATAGAGTATACTTCGGAGCCAATCAGCACAACAAATATATATATCTTGTGGTCTCTCGCGAACACTTCGTATCAACGATGGTTTGCCGATGGTCCTCGATGACAAACGAAAATCTCATCTGCCTCGTGGTGTGATTTTCATCCGATCTCAGCTTTGGGAAGGAAGTTCTGCAATTAATCGAGGTAAGTGTATTTAACATTTACTTCTCTCACAGCTTTCATATTTTGTTTCTAACCGATCAGATGAAAGGTTTCGTGAGTATTTTTCCGCTTTTAGATCGATGTATACGACGAATTTCTATGGTATTTCAACCTGATTTGACGACGCGTGATAAACAACACGTACGCTTGCCGATATTCCATAAACAACACGTACGCTTGCCGATACTCCATAATTTGGAAGTACACAAGCCTCGTATGAGGAAAACCTACTTGAATCTTTACTTACTGAGTCTCTTCGGAGGATAATGGAGCCTCTTCGGAGGAATATTGAGCCCCATTGTGGGAAAATTGAGCCTCTTTGGAGGAATATTGAACACTTAAGGATTAATGGAAAACATGATCGTCTTTCCCATTGTGCGAATATTGAGTCCGTTTACGGCATAAACAAATCCTTTTCGTTAAATCATAAGCCTACATTACAAGGAGAAAGTGCTTGTCAAACTACTGTACGTAAATATTTTAGTTATCGAGAAACTATCGATATGAAAGCTGTGGTAAATGATTACGAAAGTTCTTATGAAATAATTATTCCAGGTAACTGTGATATGTTAGATGTAAATAATGATGGTAGTTCAAATGAGCCTTCAATTACTGTGTACAGACTGACTGTCGGAAAGCTTTGTAAACAATCGAAAATCAATGGGCACATGTATTCTAGAGACAGGGAACCATCCAGAATTCCTGTCAAATTCCTGGCAATTGGTATCTTTGTATACCACTGACAACAAAACAGCTATAGACCCTATTTATACCAACCTGTCAGAAATTATCTCAAGTACAGTTACACATATTGGAAACATATTTTTCAGACCACAAATCAATATGTGCATTAATTAACTGTTTCAACACAGAAATATAACTTCACTAGAGACTTTGTTGTATGTTATGGGAAGAAGGATGCAAGCACACCTAGATGTGATATGATAGATACCAAAAGACTAGTACATAATGGAATCACTGCAAAGATTTAGTGATGTTCAATAATGTCCCAATCCCAGTGCCCCTCTCTGTCCTCTTACAGTCATTGTCATTTAATTTGTTATATTGTAATTGATTTGACTAATATTGTATCCATTATTTACTAATCAGCCATAATTCTTTCTTTATTGACAGTCATTGCAAGTCAATCTATTTACAGGTGAATTAATAACTTTTTCTTTTCTTTTTTCAGTCATGGAAGATTCCTTAAAACCAGCTACTAACACCACTAGTGCTGTGACACAAAACAATGAATTTGTTGGTTATATACATAATGTTTCCCCTGTGTATAACAAAAAGTTCTTTGAATGTCAGTTACAAGGAAAAGATCAAGCAATAACTAGAGCAGTGTGCTTCTCACCAAGAAAGCGTAAGATTTTCGAAGATTACAGAGAAAAGACGAGCCCCATCAAAGTTAAAAAGTTCAATGTGAATATCTCTTCAAACACCAATGATATATTGATGGGAGATAGTGTTGTACTTGAATGCTATCCACAACTTGACTTCTCAAGATCACAAATTAAATCTTCAACCACGCTTTCATCAGTCAAGTCTGTCCGAATTGGTCAACATGTAACTGTCAAGGCCAAAGTTAGCAATGTCAAAAGAGGAAAAAGCAGGAGATTTAACTCTTGTGAACTGTACCCTGCTTGACCCTTCAGCTTCAATCAAAATGGTATTGTGGGAGAATTTTATTAACCAAGTTGAAAACAACCGTACATACATGTTCCATAATGTAACAGTACAAAAGGACAAATATCATGACAATGTTTATTTGAACACAGCAAAATATGGAACAGAAATAAAGCTCACAGAAGATTTTACTGAAGTCTTAGCTGTGCCACTTACTCAAGATACCACACAATTTGTATCCACAACCATTGAAGGAGAAATATTAGGAATCACTACAATCAACTCATATTTCTCTTGCTTTAAGTGCAACAAGAAACTGCAACAATCTACTTCAGCAACCTATTTGGAGTGCAACAATTGCCACTTAAAGCAAAACCTTAAACCTTCATCTTAACATTGGTATGCCCAAGTATTGGTGCAGCACTCTAATAATAAGAAAATATCACTAGCACTTTTTGAGGAGCCTATTAGGCAAATACTAGCCATTCAAAACAAAGAAAGCCTCATGCCAACGATAAGTGAGGAAATCCTCACAGACGTTTTGTTCAATCTTCCATCAGTTAAGTTCACATACAACACAACATCCAGAGTAGTGTTGAAGATTGCTGCAAACATGTAACTTAACTGCTTTTCACAAGGAAAGAAAAAAAGACATTTTTGTTAACATCATAGTACATCATAGTTAACATCATAGTCTAACATCATGTAAGACTTAGTTACATGTATGACTGTGGTAAGTTGTGTTTCATTAAGTTTTGCTTGTTCACTTTGTTAGTATTCTTTCGAGCAAACCAAACACTAACTTGAATTGTTGCACAATACATTCAGTACGTTTTGTTCTTGTTACTTATAGCTTTACAAAATAACGATATAGCGACTTCTGTTTAATAGATCTCACAAAGTTGTTCTATAATTAAGTAGTTGCCATGACCATTACCATGATCTGTTACCATGATCCGTACCATTCTTCTTGTTTGTAATAACTCTTGGGTGATAAGTTGAGTAAAATAATCGAAAGTGTTTTTGATTGTCCAATCATTTTTTAGTTCTATTTCGGACATGATTAGTCATTACTGACCCCATACACTCTGTAACATTCTCGCACTAATTTACACTTAAGCGCTTTATTTCATGTAAATTAGGTTTACCCGCGTCCCACCGGGACAGAGTCTAGTGCGCATAAATTTAGATTTTAAAACCGTTAGCAGTGTGACTACAACGTTCGTTATGGGATTAATTTTGAAGCTATCTTGCTGGCGATTCGATTCATTGTTCATCCGGGAAAAATTCTGTAAGTTCATGTGCATTAGTTTTCTCTTAGTTTTTATTGTTAATATTTATTTTGTTGCCTTTCTTTTCCTTTCAGTCAAACTCGTAGTTGTAAGCTGAAAATAAATTTTGTACGATGTTTGGAGTTCCCGCTGATTATTTCGCTGTCATAATGCGACGCTAACACACTCTACTTACTCTCAGTTTGACATTAAATTACCGGCAACGCCACAGTGAACAAATGAAGAGCTTTTTGTCTCTCTTTTGGGTGAATTTCAACATTCTTCAACAATTGCTTACAAGCATTAGGTAACGTCTCTAAATACCAACATTCATTACTTAAAATAGTTGCATGCATTCTTATCCACACAACTGCACATTTACGACAATTCTACTTTTCATATTTTAACCTTCTAAGCGGTAGTCACATGCGCCTCTACGGCGCCTATTTTTTTTAAGAGTGAATGCACACAAAAATCGAGCAAAATTGATAAATCGCGGCCACAACTCAAAACCTAACCTACCCTTATTTTGAGTCTAAAGGAAGATTTTAGTGAGATTAAGAAGGTTCTGGGGTTTATTTTTTGAGTTAGATCGAATTTTGTGAGAAAATCGAGATTTTCGATTTCGACGGTTTGACGCCTCAATTTACTGCGAAATTTATTGGTCTAAAAAATTGCCTCGCGACGGCCGAATAAACTTTTTACCGACGATTTTATACTTAATTCAGCAAAATCAAATAGCTGACAGTAATCTAAGAAACATTTCCGGATTAAATACGGATTTCGTGACAAGGTTCAAGAGCTTTGTTTAGTAGGTACTTGACAACAGGGTAATTTAGTGGCAAAATTAAACTCCAATTCTACATAAGCGGCCATTCTTCAAATAGCCCCAAAATCAGATTTTGAGCTCTAGAGATGTTATATTTCACCATTTCATATATGTTCAATAAGGTTTTTGAGTGAGCGCCTCAGATTTAGTCGACCAATTTCATGTAATTTGCTCCGTGATGCGGTGATGCGATAGTTCAGTTGATCCCGATCATCTTACTTTATCACGTATGTGGCAGCCCGAAATGAGTCACCGCGCCTCGCCAGGAGGAGCGGTTACCGGTGCAGTCGTTCGTAGTTTTTGGGTTTGGTCGAGGCAATTGTTAGACAAGAATCCTTCTTTTATCTCGGTAAGTGTTCGCCATCCATTTGGAGTCCGGTTTCAAATGATTGTCTTAAGAACGTGTCCACATGAGATCCATGCAATATCAAAATTTGAGTCCACATGGTATCCTCCAGAATTTGATACTATTTTGTGTACAGACTGGTATTAGTCCAAGTTAAAAGCCTGCCAAATGTTTTTCCGAAAGTTCGAGCAGTTCACGAGATACAGTGGTCCGAGTGAAATGACACACAATTTTAAGTAAAACCATGGTAAATTCGCCCGTGAAGTTTACAACTTGCTCAGAGACGATTCGGGGCAAAAAAGAATCTTGGCAAGTTTAAAATGAATAGCATACTTATTCTAGTCAACTAAATTTGAAGAGGATGCGATAACCATGTTTGAAAATATTAATGCATTCATGAAATTGAGAAAATGAGATTTTTCATAATTCGAATTTCTAGTGAAAATCGCTTAAAATATCTTGGATGCGGCCATGTTTCTGCTCAAAGTTACTCCATTTCCATAAAGTTTATTTGTTTAGGAATATATAGATGTGATAAAATCTATGTGAAGCTACGTACGTATAGCCATGCGAAACATATTTTGTGTCGGTATTTTGCTTACGATGACGAGCGAATGAGAATGGGGGACTATGACATCTATTGACATCTTGACATCCCACCAGTTGGGATTCGTAACTATATTGTATGTTGTATGTTGTATGTAAAAAAGTGACTCTGAAAAGCCCCGTAGAGGGGACGAGCCACTATGTATGTATGTATGTATGTATATGTGTGTGTGTGTGTGTGTGTGTGTGTGTGTGTGTGTGTGTGTGTGTGTGTGTGTGTGTGTGTGTGTGTGTGTGTGTGTGTGTGTGTGTGTGTGTGTGTGTGTGTGTGTGTGTGTGTGTGTGTGTGTGTGTGTGTGTGTGTGTGTGTGTGAGTGTGTGTGTGTGTGTGTGTGTGTGTGTGTGAGTGAGTGAGTGAGTGAATGAATGAATGAATGAATGAATGAATGAATGAATGAAGGAATGAATGAATGAATGAATGTATGTATGTATGTATGAATGTATGAATGTATGAATGTATGAATGACGCTCGGGATATTTACAAACGTTACTTGGCCGCCTTCCCAAGCCAAATTCGTTCCTGTGCTGGGGGAAAATTGTGAAATCTTCTCTGCACCCGTCGAACAACCCAACGCGGGCCAAACATAATTTGCTGTCTTCCTCGACTCCTTCACGGAGGCTTTAAAACAATCACACAAGTGCCCTTTTGTGCTACTGGAACAATTCTTTACAGTACAAATAGATCTAGCACTCTTGCTTTGAGCAGAAAGGTTGCATGCCTTCTTAGAATATTTCTGAAAAGAACAAACACATTTAAAGTCTTCCTTTTTACGAATTGTCTGCTGGCATGATTATCCATGAAAAGCGTGGGAAATGCACTTGGTATCTGGTGCGTGTCACGCAATCCTCTCACCGCGTAACCAAAATAATGTCGGCTGAAAGCAAAACGGTCTAAATATATTGAATTTGTATCTTACTTGATCATTGCTTTACTTTTGCTGCAAACAAATAAGTACCTTTCCATTTTTTTTTTTCATCTGTAACCGACGTAGTATAAAAGGGCCTAAAAGTTGCGATGTAGTAAAAAAAAAGTAAAATAACATGCGGTCGGACTTCCCATATGATTTTAAGATAAGATAAAACTGGAATGAAACATGAAATGTTTTTTTTTTAAATACTCCTCAAGACTTATAAACACACGGACTCTGTATTACAATATTCTCGCATGTGTCACGTGACCCACATTGCCGTATTTCAAAGGCAAATTCTTCATCTAAAATGTAAACATCACACACTTTTATTTTTGTATTTACTTAGATCATCAATTGTGCAAACTGGAAAAAGCATTGAAATGAATCAAAACATGGCCGCTTGTTTGCTTTTTCCCGCTATTTTAGGGACATTTTCCGTAATTTCGCAAATTGGTGAAAATTGTCAAGTTGGATTGATGGTTCACAAATATAAAAAACATTACAATCATATATTTTTATATTTGTAAATAAAGATGTAGGTTTCTGCTTTTACTTATCGAAATATTTTTTTGTTGCCTTAGAATTTGGGAGAAAGACACATCATGAATTCACTGCATTTTTGGCACGGATTTTTGCGCACTTTTTCACAAAAACTTTAAACTCGTATAGCTCTCTTAAAAATTAGTATCTGGTTAAACCTTTTGGTCTAGATTGTAGGTTCGTCGTGGGCAACAAGTGAGCCAATTTTGAGCGAAATTGGTGAGGGGTCGTGTAGACTCGTCTGCACGGTTCTTAGGTGGGCACGTTCTTAAGTACTCCTTTATTTACTGTATTAGTTTCATAGCTTTGTTTAGTGATTTAAATGGGATTTTCCCCGATCACATTTTCTGACTTTCGTGGTCACGCCATGTGACTTCATTGTTGTTTTGAAGATCGAAGACTATTTTGTTTCATATCATTTACGTTGCTTCAAGAGAAGTCATTTAAATTATGTTTTTGTTTGTTTGTTAGATATTACCTGCCTGCCGCTAGGGTAAGAATACCAATCGATTTGTACTCTTTTATTCTTGTCGTCATATGATTTATTCTTATCGTTACACTGTAAAGGTCCTATGAGTCGCTCAGACAGCAGAATATATTGTATGCGATATAGTCTTCTGTAATAGGTCTCTATCTGATGTAATTTGATTATTTAGGTTTTGTCTGTATTAAACATTGGAAGAAAACTCCCCTGTGTCACACGTAAACAAAGTCACCGATGAGCCAGGAATGGGACAATAGGAATTATTTTTGACCATATTTGTTCAAAGTCAGGCTTACCTTGATTAAGAGTTGGGTTTCCGATCCAAAATTTGCTTCTGGGATGCACTTGTTTTGTCTTTCAAACTCCGTTACGCACGACCTAAGCTACCGGTCGTTGTCCATTCAAAACACCGGGAAAACAATGAAGATAGACCAGAAAATACAGCAGGAACGTATCCCAGCAGCTTAAGAATAATTATTGTTACTTTTGACACAGTCTAGGTTTTAAATGTCCTCGAAATACAAGCCAAATCCACAGGCTCTTTGACAGCCAGGCAACGTGAAATCAAAGAGGTTAATGCATGCCGTTGACTGTGTTGCGTGACATCACGCCACTAATTGCGTCCCTTATCCTGTCTAAAATAATATGTTTATATCCTGAAAAATTTGAAACTTTGAAAGGACGCATCCATGCTTTTTTTTAAATAGCACAGTTCGCGGTCTGAAACAAGTCTCAAAGAGACAGAAGGCGGGACATGCTTCACATAACTAAAACGCCGGTTGCGTCCTAGGTCTCTCGGCTTTGGGTTTCAGGACTTCACAAAATTAGTCAGGGACGGACAGAAAAGTAACAAGAGTAATTATAAAAACAAAGCTCTCCACGAAACGTTGTTGCTGCTCATCATTTTTCTTTAGATTGCCTTGTCTAACTTACTGATTTAGTTGATTTTCCTATTGCTGTTTTTCACTTGTCACATGACATTTGAATTTCACCCTAATATTCACACAAATCTTAATTAGGCCCCATAGTTATAGTGATAAAACGACCAGGCTAGGATCAGGTCCACTTCGCTGTCAAAACCGGAAAACGTGAACAGTAGCGCAGCCCCTAGAACCCGGAACTAGGAAAAAACCAGGAAAAATCACCCAAAACCAGTACAAACCAGTAAAATCCAGAAAAATCACACTAAACCCCCAAAATCAGATTTAAAAAAAAAACAAAATCGGATCCAAAATCTCAAAAATCAGATCCAAAATTTCCCCAAAATCTCAAAAATCGGATCAAAAATAAAAATAAAAATCCCAAAATCAGATCATAAGCAAACTCAACAATTTCAAGCAAATCACACAGAGCAGAACCAAAATCAAAATCCCAAAAATCAAAATCAAAATCAAACTCCCAAAAATAAAAATCCAAATTCTAAAAAATTAAAATCATAATTTGATGCAAATTTATAAGAAGGAACCTTGAAAACCACCCGACCCACAGTTTTAGCTAATTTGCGTATAATATCTATGGAAGGCATATATACATTCCAACATTTTGCTTTTCTTAACCATTCATAGATCCAACTTATGTGTTGTTGGTATATTTTAACGGCTTCAAATATTATCACTACAATTGAAACACTTAATGATATGATAGATATGATTTATATATGACATACAAAGACCTTTACTTATCCCAAAAAGAAAGACGTGACCGATTAAGACAGGGTATATCAAACGAAAACATCCGAAGATTGCAGACAAATGCAAGTAATAAAGATACAAGTCATCCCAAAGATTTTTTATCTAAAATTCATGAAAGAAAATTTTACATTCCGATTGATCATCCAGTTTTAATCGATGGTGGCGTATTTTATCCATATGGTTTGAGAGATAATTTGAAATTCGAGTTAACTCTAGCAGCTGTCAAAAATATTGTTTACTACACGAATTCTGCTAACCCACCTAATTATCAATTAACAAATAGTAGAACACAGGACTATGAAGAGTGATTTTTTATCTAGTGGTGTACAACAGGTCTACAAAGATGAGATAAGGATGGAATAATCACCAAACATATTAATTTACCAAGAAGATCAGCCATTGAAATTTATGTTTATTCATGGTTTTGGGCGCCAGTTTTTCCTGTTTTTTTTTCCAGGTTCCGGGTTCCAGGGGGTGCGCTAGGACCGGCGAAATACATCTACTAACCGCATAAGCAGGGGCGGATCCAGGATTTCAAAAGGGGGGGGGGTGGATGGATGGCGGGTCGACCCGCCATCTTGGAAATTACCCACAAGACCCTGGGAATGAGGTTGCCATCAAACCTGAGCATCGACTGAGCACATGGGTTGGTAAGCGCGAACGTTTCCCTGCAAATTTCGCAATAAACAACAACCAGACATGAGCGAGAGCTAATTTTTCTTTCTTTATTTATTTTCTATTTCAAATAAAGTGACATTTCGAATTATTTTTTTTACTGAAAAATGGGGGGTGGATATCCACCCTATCCACCCCACCTGTATCCGCCCCTGATAAGGCGGTGTTCACGTTTTCCTGTTTTGACAGCAAAGTGCACCTGATCCTGGCCTGGTTGTCTTATCACTATAACTATGGGGCCTGATTAAGATTTGTGAGAATATTAGGGTGAAATTCAAATGTCATGTGACAAGTGAAAAACAGCAATAGGAAAATCGACTAAATCAGTAAGTTAGACAAGGCAATCTAAAGAAATATGATAAGCAGCAACAACGTTTCGTGGAGAGCTTTGTTTTTACTCTTGTTACTTTTCTGTCCGTCCCTGACTAATTTTGTAAAGTCCTGAAACCCAAAGCCGAGAGATCTAGGACGCAACCGGCGTTTTAGTTATGTGAAGCATGTCCTGCCTTCTATCTCTTTAAGACTTGTTTCAGACCGCAAACTGTGCTATTTAAAAAAAAGAATGGATGCATCCTTTCAAAGTTTCAATTTTTCAGGATATAAACGTATTATTTTAGACAGGATAAGGGACGCAATTAGTGGCGTGATGTCACTCAACACAGTCAACGGCATGCATTAACCTCTTTGATTTCACGTTGCCTGGCTGTCAAAGAGCCTGTGGATTTGGCTTGTATTTCGAGGACATTTAAAACCTAGACTGTGTCAAAAGTAACAATAATTATTCTTAAGCTGCTGGGATACGTTCCTGCTGTATTTTCTGGTCTATCTTCATTGTTTTCCCGGTGTTTTGAATGGACAACGACCGGTAGCTTAGGTCGTGCGTAACGGAGTTTGAAAGACAAAACAAGTGCATCCCAGAAGCAAATTTTGGATCGGAAACCCGACTCTTAATCAAGGTAAGCCTGACTTTGAACAAATATGGTCAAAAATAATTCCTATTGTCCCATTCCTGGCTCATCGGTGACTTTGTTTACGTGGTAAAGTAACATGATCGGGATCAACTGAACTATCGCATCACTGCATCACGGAGCAAATTACATGAAATTGAGCAAATTGGTCGACTAAATCTGAGGCGCTCACTCAAAAACCTTATTGAACATATATGAAATGGTGAAATATAACATCTCTAGAGCTCAAAATCTGATTTTGGGGCTATTTGAAGAATGGCCCCTTATGTAGAATTGGAGTTTAATTTTGCCACTAAATTACCCTGTTGTCAAGTACCTACTAATTAAAGCTCTTGAACCTTGTCACGAAATCCGTATTTAATCCGGAAATGTTTCTTAGATTACTGTCAGCTATTTGATTTTGCTGAATTAAGTATAAAATCGTCGGTAAAAAGTTAATTCGGCCAATAAATTTCGCAGTAAATTGAGGCGTCAAACCGTCGAAATCGAAAATCTCGATTTTCTCACAAAATTCGATCTAACTCAAAAAATAAACCCCAGAACCTTCTTAATCTCACTAAAATCTTCCTATAGACTCAAAATAAGGGTAGGTTAGGTTTTGAGTTGTGGCCGCACCTTGCTCGATTTTTGTGTGCATTCGCTCTTAAAATCATGTTGTGTTTACAACGAGGATACATTCCTGTATATAAAACATCTTCAAACTTGTTATCTTCCTAAATGTTAGTATGGAGAATTTGATGTAACATTCAAGCAAATAGATTGCACAATTTTCCTCAAACATTTGACGATTTTTTCTTCAAATTCATACATTTCAAAAGGCTGGGGAATGGCATTCAGAAGTAGCTGAAGAAAAAAAAAACAAGTTGAATTACAGGTTGTTTGCCAAGTCAACATGAAAAAAAACATGCATGTCTTTATTTTGCACATTTCAATTTTAGCGCTGTTATGTTACATTAATAAAATATTTGCCTGATCTTGGTATTTAAGGGGGTAAGTACAAAGGGAGCCTTTATGACCCTTTCATCTTGCTAAACATTTGTACAGGAAAGAAATGGAACATCTGCATGCAGGCAAACTCGGGTAAACAAACTAACCTCAGTTACCAAGAGAATGTACAAAAGGCAGTAACTATGGGGAGTTTTAGATTAAGAATAGAACAGGTGTCACATTTTTTCTTTTTTCTTCTTTATCTAGGGATGTCATATTTGGAATTAGACTGCCATTTTCATCTTAATAGCAGGGTGTGGTTTATATCCAACAATTTCAAAGTCTTCAAACTTGAAGCTATCTATGTCCTGTACTTTTTGCTTAATCTTCAAGGTTGGGAAAGGCCGTGGCTCCCGCTGAAGCTGGTGTGGAAAAATAACAATGGAAATATTATTAGTACAAAATAATAATGGAGGGCAGGATTAAGGACAAAAAAATTTTGTGTCTTGTTTTGCATTTCTTGACTTCCCACAACTTACATTTCAAGTCAGTAATGACACGACGCAAAGATTTGGATCTTACTTGTTTTTTCAAAGCTTCAACATGATTTAGGTACACATGAGCATCTCCCAATGTATGAACAAAGTCCCTTGGCTAGAACACAGAAACAAAATTCAGCAATGCTATTATTCCAACAACCATACCAATAAAAAATTTATTATAATTCATATTTAATTTCATCTTTCTCTACATTACAATAATAAAATTCCATAAGCACAGTTTGCCTTTTCAAGAGTGCGGAAAAGAAAAAGGAGAGTGTTTGAAGAGTAGGGGATGGCAAAGCATGAAAATTAGCTCGGTAATATCACCCATTCTTCAGCACCCAAAGTGAATCTAAGTTCTCCTTTTATTTCAAAGCTTAGTATGAAGTAATTTGAAGGAGAATCTGAAAATAATTATTATTGTCACTAGAAATCACTAACTTACCTTAAGCCCACAGATATGTGCTATCATGTATGTCAGAAGAGAATAGCTGGCAATATTAAAAGGCACTCCAAGACCCTGCAAAATCACATGGATCAAAATTATTATGCATTACAACCATTTTTTGTGGGCCTGTAACATTATCAATAATTATATGACCATAAAAGCTAGTGAACTACAGAAACTGTTTTACATACCATGTCTCCAGACCTTTGGTAAAGCTGACAGGAAAGCTCTCCATTGGTAACATAGAATTGAACAAATGAGTGACAAGGAGGCAATGCCATATGTGGTAAATCTGTCAGGAAAAAGTAGTATGTGACCATTTACCATGTACCGGTACATGTCAAAATTTGGTGAAAAATTGAAATTGCCCATAAAAGTTCAGAAGCCGTTATCCAAAGAAAAAAAAAACTAACCAACTGGATTCCATGCTGATAAAATAATCCTTCTGTTATCAGGATTATTTTTAATCTTGTCAATCACTTGCGCTAACTGATCCACACCTTGGCCATCATAATTTGTATGCATGTCAACATATTTTGCACCAAAGTGACGCCACTGAAAGCCATACACTGGCCCAAGATCACCTTCCTCTCTGTGATATAATCCTGAAAGATATTGTTATAATGTTAAAATACACGTAAAGACACACACAAGCATGAAAGCCCACATGGCTAGAGATGATCTCAGTTTCATTTGTATGAGGTACCCCCCCCCCCCCCCCCCCGAATGGGATGCTTGTCCTGTGCATGGCTACCTCCAGCATTATATTGCTGATACCCATTTATGCACCTGGTTGAAGGAAAAAAGTGTCCAAGGAAACACTATTCTAGCACCAGGGCTCAAACTCCAGACCTCCTACTTGGAAGTCTGACACAGTAACCACTAGACTACCCTGTCTCCACAATGGTTAAGTGCAGTACTGTTGTAATGGCAAATACCATGGATTTTATTCAAAGGTCATCAAAAATGGCTTACAAATGACTTACAATGGCTATAAAAAGTTGTATTTCTGGCATGACAGATCAAGACAATCACAAAAACTCTTTTCAATCTGTTCACGCCAAAGTCACACAATTTGTCTCACGCCAGTGGCCTGACTGATTTAAATCAGGACTTGCGCAGCAAATAAACTTGGTTTAATGAGTGTCAACAAAAAATAATATAGGAAAATAAAGTTTAAATGTCAATAATAGTTCTCACAAACATCCAAAACATGCTATGTTGTAGTTACGTGACTTTGCTAGTCCTCAAGCAGGAAGGACCTATGGGTGATAGAACCCTTACATAATGTTGTCTTGATTTAGGTCATAAATCATTTAACAATCAATATATTTGTTACATGTAGTTCTTGTCTCTGTCTAAGTACCAGTAGTTGCTTTCTGCAACTACAGCTTCCTTCTCTTGGTTTAAACCAACATGATTTTGATCCAGACTGATTAATTATTGTACATGTAATGGTCCTAACTTATTCAGTTTATCAGGCAGTGTATTGAAGGACTAGAGACTGACGCAGACTCAACATGTATGTTGTATAACTTCCATTTGAAACTAGAAGGAGAATGTTTTAACAGCAAATAATAACCATACCTTGTTTATCAAGAAATTCCCTGGAGCCATTAGCATCCCAGATATGAACTCCTTTGTCACTCAACTCTTTAGCATTTGTGCATCCCCTGACAAGCCACAGTAGTTCCTCTACAACCCCACGCCAAAACACACGCTTTGTTGTCAGCAAGGGGAAGGTGTCATCAAGGAGACTAAATCGCATTTGGGTCCCAAACACAGAGATTGTTCCTGTCCCTGGAATAACACATTCAAATATAATATGTGGCATTGAAAAGCACTATATACTTCAACTGTTGTTTTATATTCAGTTTATTTAAGAGAAAGAAATTTGAATGTATAATTTTGTAAATTTTTAGAATAGTTGAAACATTTTTGTATTTTAAGTGTTTTATCAAATGTACTTGTAATTTCATGTAATTCAGCATTAGAGTGCTGCCATATGATTTGAATTAAAGCTATCTATCTACCTATCTATCTATTATGGCAAGCCGTTTGTAGCAATATTCAATAATTGATTTATTCAACTATTCAACCCCAATTCAACTGTTTAATTCAACCCCAATTCAACTATTCAACCCCAATTCAACTATTCAACCCCAATTCAACTAGTCAACCCCAATTCAACTATTCAACCCCAATTCAACTATTCAATCCCGCATTCAACTATTCAATCCCGCATTCAGCTATTCAATCCCACATTCAACTATTCAATCCGGCATTCAACTATTCAACCACTGAAAACCAACCCATTTGAATTTTCTGGATACAGTTGTATACAAAGGCAAACGTTTCAGAGACCATACCATCCTGGATATAAAAACACATTTTAAGCCAACTGAAACCTTTCAATACACCCATTTTTCCTCTAGCCACCCACCGGGTGTCAAAAAGGGATTCGTGAAGGGCGAAGCTTTAAGACTTTTATGAACTAATTCTTCAAGAACAACATTTGAAGAGAACATTTACAAATTCAAATCACATCTCCTTGCTAGAGGTTATCCAAAACATCTGATCGAGAAACTCCTTTCAGATGTCAAATTCACAGAAAGGGAATTGGCGCTAAGACAGAAAAATGAAAGCCAGAAAGAACTCCTGCCTTTTGTAACACAATATCAACCATCAGTGCCCAACCTCAAAAATGTTTTAATGGAGAAATAGCACTTGATACAAAATCAGCCTTCTCTACGGCAAATTTTCAAAGAGCCACCACTAATATCGTATAAAGGAGGAAAATCCCTAAAAGACATACTCGTAAGAGCAAAACTCTAAAGGGGTCACATATTACATGGTACAGAAGTTTCCATTGTTAGAAGTCGTGCAGGCCTGTCACACCTTGCTATTTCCTACTATTTTGCTGTCGTTTGGCGCCTTTTCTTACCACGACTGCAAAGAACTCTGGGAGTAGACGCGTAGCCAAACGTATTTGGAATCGCTAGCTAAAAAACATTCCTCGAAAAGTTTAACTTTATCTAACACCCGCAAATAAATTCAAATGGGTTGGTTTTCAGTGGTTGAATAGTTGAATGCGGGATTGAATAGTTGAATGCAGGATTGAATAGCTGAATGCGGGATTGAATAGTTGAATGCAGGATTGAATAGTTGAATGCGGGATTGAATAGTTGAATGCGGGATTGAATAGTTGAATTGGGGTTGAATAGTTGAATTGGGGTTGAATAGTTGAATGCGGGATTGAATAGCTGAATGCTGGATTGAATAGTATAATGCGGGATTGAATAGTTCAATGCGGGATTGAATAGTTGAATTGGGGTTGAATAGTTGAATTGGGGTTGAATAGTTGAATTGGGGTTGAATTAAACAGTTGAATTGGTGTTGAATAGTTGAATAAATCAATTATTGAATATTGCTACAAACGGCTTGCCATAATCTATCTATCTATCTATCTATCTATCTATTTATCTATCTATTTATCTATCTATCTATTTATCTATCTATCTATCTATTTATCTATCTATCTATCTATTTATCTATCTATCTATCTACCTATCTATGTATCTATCTATCTATCTATCTATCTATCTATCTACCTATCTATCTATCTACCTACCTATTTATCTACCTACCTATTTATCTACCTACCTACCTACCTACCTACCTATCTATCTATCTATCTATCTATCTACAGCTGGTGACTTGAATACCAGTTTGTAAGAGTTTGCAGGATTCTGACATCATGTTAGTACTGGTGTACCCCATGTGTGCAAAAAAGTGACAGCATTTTTTTTAAGAAACCAAACTTTGAGTCTGCCTTTTTTGAGTCTTTATAGCTGATTACATTGCAGCTTCTCCACATAACAGCCAATAACATCACTGCTTATCTAACCAATCACATTGGGTTTGTTAATCAAAGGTGAAGCTGACAACATGCTACACATTTGACCCTGAAGATAATCACCACTGAGGTTATTGGAATGTCAGAACAACTACACAACGATGAAACCGTTACATACTATTTCTAGTTTTTCTCTTTTTGTTCTTTGGAAACATCTCAACATTCTTCTGTCAAAAAAGAGAGTGGCCTTGATCTATAGTATAGGTAGTTATTAAATACTTCAAACATGAATCAAGGTTCTGTTGCATGTGACAACTGTAAGTTGTGAATTAAATAGATAGGTATATGGTGTGTTCCTTCAGTATGATCTGAATTTGAATTTGTGATTAAAAGATCACACGCATCAAAGGGACTGATGAATCCTTCTCCAGAGTGGATTCACCAGTTCCTTTGATGTGCAATGATGTGTGTGATCTCGGATGACAAATCCAAATCCGGATTTATACCAAAGGAATGCACCCATAGATTACCTTACCTGTCCTGTCTGTTTTCTTGGTACCATTGTCCAGGATATGTTGTATTAACTCAAGGTATTGCAGCTCATCATGTTTGCTTGCTTTTCCAGTCTTGTTTTCAGTTATGCAACCGTTCTCTGAACTGGAGTCATGTTGAGCATTTACACACAGCATTTTGACCAGACGTTTTGCTATAAAAGAAAAATAATAGAAACAACCAAATCAAGTTAACAAATTGATGTCAGTTTTTTAATGTTGTAGTTTGTTGTAGATCCACTTGCCTATCGGCTCATGGATCTACAACACTTTGACAATGTTATGATGACATTTATCATCACTAAGAGGACAGACACATAAAAAACTGACGTCAATTTGTTTTTTACAATAACAAAACGCAAGAAAAAGGTCAAATGAAGACTTAAATTAAAATTTTATGTGTCTGTACTCTTATTGATGATGAAAATTAGCCAATCAGCGCGCGAGAATTCGCTCAGTTATTGTAAAACTGTGTTTCTTTTTACTAAATCTGCCTTAAATAAAATTCTAGTACATTGGTTTTAACTCTTTTTCGCGGTTACCAAGTAAAATTTTCCCTGTTTTGTACTGTGCATGTCTGGTGCAAAGTTTTACTCAGTACTGTAGTTGCTGCATTTCCCTTTTACTTACACAAATTAATGCGTTTAATCAAGCGACCAACTTCTTCTGGAGATGTATGACGCATTTCTGTATTAGACGGGTTATCAATAAGTGCTTGACATTGACGTGAATCTACCACGAATACTGATCCATTTCACCCTTTGTCTCAAATTTTACAGCTTTTTTCTCGAATCTTAATCGAAATACGAAATATTTTCAAGTTATGTATCTCGCCTATACTGCACCTTCTTGGCAGTGCTAGATTGCGTGACACATCATTGTGTAACGGGTGATCCTATCTACCAACTCGATCCAGACTAAAACTGCGTCAGAATTTGGAGAGCTGCGTCTGGTCTCGTGTTGTTCAACTCGTTCTTCAAACGCTGCCGCTACGAGAACACAATTGTGGCAGGGTATTCTGCAAAATACCCTGGCACTTATTTATAGGGATTTTGTGTCACTGATTCTGATCTCAGCTCAACTGTAAGAATTAGAGTTGAGATCAGAAATTTCAAACCCCGGTTTCAAACTATTTGCAGGCTGAATAAATCCCATGACATCACTTCATAACTAAACTGTAAAATAGAATAATCTAATCATATCAACCATGCTATTCAGTGTAACATTGTTCCTTACAAAACAATGAGTCCGAGAAACTTTCACATTTTCTCCACCAATATTGTGACTGAACTCGAGAGCGCGCCAAAGTGAAGGACCACAATTTCGTAAGCTCAAACTTTATTCGACGATTTGCAGAGTTTAGCATCTATGCAAATAACGAGCTAGACTTAACATTATCCCAGACTTACCGGAATCACAGGATAACTGCAGCTAGGTCAAAAGAAAGTAGATATCTCTTTGGAAGTGATTCCTCGCGCAAACGATAGCAATGGCTGAGGTCCAAATTGGCCAATCAATTACATTTTGGCGGGAAAGTAGCACCCTCGACATGAAGCTGCCTTTTGACCCAGACCTGTCAGCTCCTCCCTAAGGTCAGTGTGAGAAGTGAGTTACGAGTCTTTTGCTGGGACTTCCGCTATTGCATTTTTATCCCTTTGTCACTTAATTTTCATCATTTTATTTCGGTTCGCTACAGACCTGTCGTTTTTCTGAATTTCTTTAACAATCATTTTAATTTTTCGAATTTGAAAGCAGTTCTACGGGCTTGGGTCTCTGTTCTCATGAAAAAAAAATGGTCATACAGGTGATTATTTTGCAAAGAAACTGACGAGTTGAAAATCACGCCAAATTCCTAGACTCGGGTCTTGCACGTAAAACTACGGGGGAGACCTGAGTAAGTGACATTTTGGACTTAGCCGAAGTGGACGTGGAAGTCTTGTATGCGCGCAGGGAAAATGGGGACTAATCTTAAATCCAAGATGGCAGCTCCGCCCGGAAGGAAAGGTTCTTCAAAAAGTAATTCCCCACTTATTCCCGGGGCTCCAGGTAGAAATGAACTTATGAAACCATTGATTTTCCCAAATAGCCAACGAGGATTCAAAATTTTCACCGCGATTGCTACTGCAGGTAAGTAGTCGTAGTTTTTATTGATTCAACTGCAAGTCTCATCTGATGCTTAAAGTCGGGGTTTATCTCGGTGTAAAAACCGGTACGATTTCCGCACAGGTCCCTACTTCATTATGCATGCTGAAGCTGTCTTGTCTGTGCAATGCACGTGCAAATAATTCTTGTGTTCGAAGAACGAAATAGTATAGTTAAAGAATGCATAATGAAGTAGGGACCTGTGCGGAAATCGTACCAAAAAACCTGTCAAGTTTTTTTTTTCTTTTTTTTTCACTATTATTTCTCTAGTCTTTATTGTTTTGTCTCCTTTGTTTTCGTTGTTCTATGTCCCTCGTGAACGAGGATGAGCCAAAAGTCGACATGGATAAATGTACATAAAAGTGAATTCAAGCCTTTTGTCGTCTTAAATTCTTTGAGGTTTTATTGATGAAAAACCATTGAGATGTTTTATAGCTTTTGACTTGTTTTCAAGAAGCTTTCATACATTTACAAGACAAGCTCTTACACTCCTTTATTTTGGTAGCATTAGAGAGCGAACAGCACTGCATCCAGATTGTATTTGGCTGCTCTTTTGATTTTGTAAAATGTTTTTCAATTTACAGCGTTTTCTTATTATTTTAACAGGGGCCGCCATCTACTGTGTATTCATTCCGGATTACCCTGGAGAACACATCTTCATGCCAGTAGGTTTCAACATTAGGTTAAATTCCTCAGTAGAGCCTATTCACTCCCATGATCAGCAGCCATGTCTTGAATGGAAACAAGAGAAGATGTTCACACAAGAATAGAATTAATTCCTGGAGGATCAGTTTGGAACACCAACATGGCCGCCTTTTCTTTGTTTGGAGACACCAACATGGCTGCTGTGAGATCATGTGCATACGCTCTATACACCAAATTTGTTTTCCATGTCATTGAATGATAATACTGATTGTCTTATATGTTATGCAATGGAGTTTGTCAGGGGTTGCAGAGTATTCTGCATACCTTTATTTTATTTAGATGTGATGTTTTTCTTTCAGGGGAGGGTTGATATTTTTTGAAAATAAATATTTTGGACAATCATAAATCTGTTAACTTTTCAAACCATGGTAACAGTGGCAACATGATTACCATTGAAATTATTGACTTCATAATCAAGTTGATATGATTCAGTATTGACTTGTGGAGCAGTCTGGTTGATCAGTTAAACCACTGGACTTGCAATTTATAGCAGCTAACTTCAAGTCATCCACTCTGCCATGTTTGTAAATAGCCAACTGGTTTGCCTCCAGACAGTTCAGAATCTTAAACTTCTTATGTTTGATTTGAATTATTTTTAATGTTACTTTAGTGAACATAATTTATTAATGTAGTGCATGTGGTCTTTGTGAACTTCTGAAAAGCCT
The DNA here is from genome assembly GCA_949710005.1 of Ricordea florida. Lineage (NCBI taxonomy): Eukaryota > Metazoa > Cnidaria > Anthozoa > Corallimorpharia > Ricordeidae > Ricordea > Ricordea florida. Next base: position 1,247,313 of record OX453275.1, read on the forward strand.
TTGATCTAGTTGATCATGGTGTTCTGTTGACTAAACTTGCTTGCATGAGCATCACCAAGAGCTTTTGGAAATGGACACAAAGCTATTTATCAGGCAGGACACAGCAGGTTAAGCTCCTGGGAGTCCTTTCCAGACATGGTGGGGTGATTGGTGGTGTGCCTCAGGGCAGTGTCATCTCTCCAACACTTTTTAATGTGCATGTCAACGATATTGAGGATTGCATCGCCTGGGGAATACCTGCATCCACTTGCAAGTATATTGATGACAGCTTTCTATATGAACTAGTCTCTAAAGACTCTGTCAGTCAAATGCAGGATGCTGTGACTCACCTCGAGAGATGGGCTGTGCAGAATAAAATGGAGCTGAATGCTAAGAAGACCAAAGATATGTGGAACACCTTCAAGAAGTCCTGTCCAATTCCACCTCCTATTTGTATCGGGCTTGCCGAACTGGAGAGGGTTACAGTGTTTAAACTGCTGGGTGTGTATGTATAAAACGATCTCAAGTGGAATACACACGTCTTAAATATTGTCAGCAAAGCGTGTAAACGGATCCATTATCTTAGGGTCTGCGGAAAAGCCCATCTCCCCTGGGACGTTGGTCTAACGACTTTCATCACTAATATTAGACCTGTGTTAGAATATGCCTCGCCATTCTGGGGAGGGTTGCCGATCTACCTTGATGAAGATCTTCAAAGAGTGCAGAATAGATGTCTAAATGTGATAGGACACCCTAGGGACACTATTGAGTCACTTGCGACTAGGCGTCAGAAATTGACGAGGAAAGAATCTAAACGTATCCAAGAATCAGAAGCGCATCCTTGCAAATGTTTTTTAGACAAGGCAGTGGATCATGGCTTTAATCTAAGATCTTGTAAAACGAACTCAGTGCACTTCAGAATACCTGTATCACGCACTAATAGGCACAAACAACCGTTTATTGCCAGATGTGCTAAACTTAACTTAATTTAACTTAACCTAATATAACTTAATTATATATATAATATACATTTGTAGTGGTTTTAAATTTTTATAGTGGTATTACCGTAATTCTTATGCCAAAGGTGATAAATAAAGTTTATTATTATTATTATTGAACTCACAAGCCTCAGTGCTATAACTACTGCTGAGGGTAAATAAAGCAAGATTTGTTCATGATAAAAACCTATACAGACATGTCTCTGGTCAAGAGTTATCCCACACTTTCAATGCTGTTTCCTTGCTAAAGGTATCTTATTTACTTGTTTCTTTCTAATTAAGATCCGCAGGTGGGTTCACAAACAAAAGGGCAAGGTGCTGTCCTTGATACCAAAGGATGAAGAATATATCAGACGACGAACAGCTGAGCTGGCATCAGAACAGACACTGAATGATACTGCCAAGAAGACTGAGTCATAGACATCAGCAAGTTATGGAACAGATATGTAAAAAATACAGACTTGTGGGAAAGACCCCAGTGACATCAGATCAAATTGCAGATTCTTCCCTTATTGAGCAAGGAAGCCTAAGATCTCTTATTAGGAGAATCTAGGAGCTGATCATACAACTGTGCTAACAGACCTCAGCTGGTTTTTGATAGAAACTAAATGCACCGTGGAAAAATTATTATCAATGCTGTGATAACCTTTTTTTTCCTCCATATTAGCACAAAAATAACTCTGCATGCCACAAGAACAAAACAAAGAAGAATGCAATCATTCAGTCATCAGCTTATTGGAGTTCAGAGTACAATGGTGAAGATTGTTAAAAATTCTCTTATATCAGGGCATCTGCCTCATCATTTTTTATCAGAGTTAAAATTAACACTGACAACGTGTTCTTTCCTTGTTCTTTATTTGCCAAGCAATTCAGCTACTGACAAGCATAATGATCATGTGGCTATCAAATCACAGAATGTTCATCTAGTAATCAACAGCGTTCATGGTCTGAGTGGGTTCACTAATCCAGTAAGGCAAACACGTCTGCGCAAGTCTGGCCAGCGTTGTCGCTCTCTGCGCTACCACGCAGATCCATGTTACGCAGAATGCAGAGCGGTTTCGTCTTGGTGCAAAAAACGTGAATGGATGATGAAGACGTGTAGCCAGGAAGAGTGTACCATCCGCTGGAACTCACAGTTCCAGCCACAGGTTCCAAGATCTGATTTTTATTATCCGTCAGGATAGCACCAAGGTTGTCACTCTGTATTTGGTAAGTTGCGTTATGAACTTAAAGCGATAGAATATATAATAAACCTAACGAATTCTCGGCCTGTTTGTTGCGGATTATAAAGAATTCGTATAAAACTATAGGTACAATACAGTTGTTACAGTTGTTCGTAAATAGCACTTTTGGAAGTTTGAGATCGTGTCATTTTTAAATTCCAACTACTTCCTCAAACCTATTCGGTGAAAAAATAAATATTAGACAAGGTTTGTGTTAAATGACGCCGTTGACTGTCCGAGTCAAAAAGGACAAGCTGAAAAATCTTGAACCATGCGGACTGGAAGGGAGTAAGCGACATCACACTAACCAAAGTGACATTGATGAGACGGCAATTGAAGTAATTAACATCTTGTCCCCTTTGGGACGTAAATCCCAGCGAAGGGTTATGTGGCTATTTCACAGATAGGTGTGAGAGACGCGTAGTAAAAAGCAGATTAAGATTTTCGTAATTTACATTTTTGTGTCCTCTTTCGTTCGTAGTCGAAGAGTTAAGCTTAGTTGTTGCGTTTGTTCAGTACAGTAGTTGTAATTTAGAAAATAGTGAATAAAATTCAGAAATTCGTCCGAACAGACATAATGCGGTTTACATAGAAATTACAATGGCTGTACCTGCTCATCGTGGGTTAAAGACACACCTCAAAATGTTCTTGGAAAACGCAAAAGAAAAAAATAAGGCAATTAGAAATCAAGACGTGAATTTTCACTGTTCTTAGGACTTGTACCTAAAGGTACGTAATTATGCACGTCGGTACATCAAGAGTTGTCTTTGTCTGTGAGGTCCTCGATATGGGGCTTTTTTCCGCACATATCAATTTTCGCTGTTAGCGCTATTTCGGTTTTGCAGCTCGCGGAAATCACTTTACAATGGTTTGAGAACTGAATTCTATAACCACCGCGTCAACACTTCATTCATACAATACTAGATTTTCAGCAAACTGTAATTTTAGCAGACCAAAAGTATGTACCAATTATGGCAAGCAAACATTTGCATTCACCTCTTCTAAAATCTGGGAATCTATAGACCTTCATATCAAACAATCCAGCTCCGTATTTATATTTAAATCAAAATATAAACAAGTGCTCCTTCTAAGCCAAACGTAGACTCTAACGTCGTCCGAACATGAACATTTTTCTGATCTACTCCACTCTAGTTTTCCATCGTCAGCAGTGGCCAACTCGAAAGCTTACAGCTCCTTTGGCCACTGCACACGATACATCAGCAAAGTAATTCATCTCTTTTTTTTTCCTTCTTCTATTTTTCCTTTTGGCTCATTTTAATACCTATATTGTAATTATGTTTTTCTCTTGTAATCGTCGTGTAAAATAAAGATTGAATTGAATTGAATTGAACAGATAGCAAAATACCACACAAGAATAAAGTAGATCGATTTTAATTTATTGGGAAAGATCTCATATTCTTTCACTTGAACAAAAAATCGCTCCCAAGCAAACGCTCTTTTATAGAAATTACTACCTCCAATAATGCTTAGACGGGTGTAAAAAAAAAATTGTTTTTTTTTTGGCGTTGTGTACAAGAGAATACGGAAAATTTGAATGGAGTCAAGGTACAAAAAACGGCTTCCTTTGGGTGGGAAAAATTCCATACGGTGGAAAGAACTTCTCGAACCAAGTGAGTTCAGAGCGTAAAGAAGGAAAATTAATTCATATGTTTTGTCTCGTGACACAAACGCGAAAGCATTTGTTTTTTCTAATTAACATTCAACCAGTATGGTGTTTCTTCTTTGATTTCTTTACTTTCCTGTGTGACTTGGTTTGCTCTTCAGATGTCTAAAAACGTACAGGAAAAAAAATTAATAAACAGAACGACAAATATAAACCGGCTAGAGGAGTCAGTACTAAAGCAAAGGAACCTACGTGCGTTCGCACAAAAGTTCGAATAAAATTATTCCAGAAGCATTTCGTGAGACTCTTGAACTAGCAACTGGGTTTCCTGCAGTATGCGAGTTGATAAGTTATTTCACGGTAGGATAACAGAGTTTGACGTTTCGTTTCTTGGTACGACCTTCCTAGTATAACCAAGTTACACGCCGTTGTCAGAGTAAGAAAGAAATCTAGTATTAAAACAGGGAGATTCCCCGCGGAACAAAACCACGTTGTAGTGAAGGACCTATGCCCTGAATGGGAAGGCGAACACGCACCCCACCCTACTGCCACCAACCCTTTCTCCTGGTAACAAGACTAAATGCTGTGAAGGGGAAATTGTATGTGTAGATAGCGTGATAGAAATGGCGGTTGAGATGGTGAATATTGAGGATGAGTGATGTTGGGGCTCATCCTCTGTGTAAAAACCTGTTACTTTCACGAGTGACGTAAACAAAGAAAACAAAGGAGACAAAACAATAGAGACTAGGAAAATAATAGTGAAAAAAAACAACAATAACAAAGATAAACTTCCACGTTTTTACACCGAGGTAAACCCGATATTGGCGTGACATAGGACAGATAAGGGACGGACCATTAGAAAAGTGATGGGGGGGGGGGGGGTGGGGAAAAAACCAAAAAAAAAATTTATGCAAGGGAAAATGCCAAGAAAAAAAATTCATGCAAGGGAAAATGCCAAGAAAAAAAATTAATGCAAGGAAGAAGGTAAAAAAAAAAATTCGTGCAGAAGGAAGGTCCAATTGTGACTTTTTCACACGTAGTAAAAAAAATTCGTGCAGAGGGGTTCACCTGAAAAAAAAAAATTCCTGCACAAGTAGTGAGCGAAAAAAAAAAATTCGTGAAAGCTGAAAATTCCCCACCCCCCCTCCCCCATCACTTTTCTAATGGTCCGTCCCTAACGTGACATAATTACCGGTATCTTTCGTTTACTGCTTGCCACACTAATTACATTCACGTTGCCTTTACTTCCACTAAGTGCCTCGTTCCAGATCTCCTCCTTCCCTGAAATTGCGAACCTGAAACAAAAGAGCAAAATAATTTCAAGCAAGAAAAAACGGGCCGATTATTTAAACGAAGTTTTAATTAACCATGGTTTATGGCTGAGCAGTGGTTTAGACGTTGTCTCCATAAACAACGACTAAACGATGTTTAAAATTCATTATTGAAACGAAATTGAACCGTGTTTTCTCGCGTCAACGGCTAAACCAAGTCTCATGGGGAAATGCATTGCGAGTCTGCGGAATTACTTCGTATGCCAATTTACAGATAGAAGTTGTGTCTCTTTTAAAACAAGTCACAAAACAAATTTCAGATAAAAAGAAAAAACGTTTATTGACCGAATTGGTTAGAGACTTTCCAGAAGTGGAAAGCAAAAGCTATGACAGTAAAACGTTGGCAAAAAAACCAAACACATGAGAGGAAATTTAACTCCCCAAATCCTAACGGTATCAAACGCGACCTCAGCCAGCTTCAAGGATGCTGGAGGCGGATTCAGCTTCAGTCGAAAAAGAAGCATAACTTACATCGTCGTGAAGCAAGAAAAGCTGGTGGAGGAAAAGCTCCTGCCTCCCCAAGTGACGCAAGCAAATTAGTAGCGGACGTAATCTCAGCCTCAGTTAATCCTCCAGAGCAGGAATTTGATGATGACGCAGGAGAAGAACTTGATTGAAGGCGGCACAAGGACAAGTTATTACAAGTTATTACATACCAAGTGGGGCCAAGTCCATTTGCTGACGCTGAAGCTTTTAGCAAGAAAGGAGCGGCAAAAGTCACGAAAAAGGAAGATAGTCCGAAGTATAGTAGTTTTCAATCGTTTCTAAAAATTGTTTCTTTTTTGTTAATGATAATTTGTTACATAATTCATGGACTATTGATCATTATTGATCATTATATCATGACATTATATTGACAGGTGCAAAACGCAAAAGACCAAATTCCCTTGAGGAGGGGGGCGATTTTTGTTCATGACGAGGGAAGAACACAAGTTGAAAATGAAGGTCCTAAAGCTTAAAGAATGGAAGCTAATGCACCAATGCAATAACCGGGGAATTAGTTTGGCACCTGCATACGACACTAAAGGAAAATTCGCAAACTAACCTATAGTTTGAACTTTGAAATATTCATGTAATGAAATGTAACCATCATAAATTCAAAACAAAAGAAGTCCATAATTATTAATCAACTGCGGTGAATGTTCTCTTTTGTTTCCTGTTTTGCTGTCAACGAATCTTAAATGCATTCAACGAAATTATTAATCTTATTAACCAAAGTATCGTGAAATATTGAGTTGGCGTTTGGCATTCTCACTTGCGTCTGCTGCAGTAACAATGTCAAATGGAACATCTTTATCTTCAATGCCTTCATCAAAGTCTTGCTCTCGACGCATAAGGGTGAAATTATGCAACACTGCAGGGGCCACAATAATGACGAGGGTATTCGCCAGGGCGGTGCGCAGTCCGAAGTGCAGATACAGAAAACGTCGCTTTAGCAATCCAAAGCATCTCTCAATTACACACCTAGTACGCCTATGTGCGGTAGCATATCGTACCTCTCCTGCACTCTTTGGCTTGAGGATTGGTGTCAGTAAATATGCCCTACAAGCGTATCCACTGTCACCCACAAGAATAACATCAAGAGCATCATCCTTCAATTTGTCTGCGATCCAGTTGCTGTTCTCAAAAACGCGTGTCGTGAGTCAATCCAGGCCAGCGGGCTACGATGTTAGCAATAAAGGAGTCGCTATCACAAACGACTTGGACGTTGATGGAGTAAAAATGTTTTCTGTTAACAAATGCCATAGCATTTGTTTCTCTGAATGGGGCTCGGTCCCTTCTGGAGTCCCCCAGGGGACCAAATTAGGGCCATGGTTATTCATTATCATGATCAATGACCTAGTTCTCAGCGACTCCCGTGTCTGGAAGTACGTGGATGATACGACGACATCAGAAGTTGTCCCTAAAGGTGGAATCAGCAGTGCACAAACTATTGCTGATAAAGTAGCTGAATGGTCACAGAACAATAGAGTCCAGTTAAATACAGATAAGTGTAAAGAACTCAGAATTTCATTTGCAAAAATGAAACAAGTATTTGAACCAGTTAAGGTTGACGGAAAAGAGCTTGAAGTCGTAACGAGAGCAAAGCTATTAGGTATAACCTTATCAAGTGATTTATCGTGGAACGATCACATAAATGAAGTTATCAAGAAAGCATCAAAAAGGTTGTACTTCTTGGTTCAATTAAAAAGGGCCAAGGTACCCCGTGAAGATCTGGGGTTGTTCTACATTACATGTATAAGATCTGTATTAGACTATGCCGCGCCTGTGTTCTACTATTCTCTACCAAAGTATTTAACACACGAACTGGAACTTATACAAAAGAGGGCGCTAGCTATTATGTGTCCCGATCTTAACTATAACGAAGCACTTACTCGCATGGATTTGGTCTCGATAAATGAACATCATAGTAACTTATGTAATAATTTTTTTAATGAAATCCTAAATGATAAAAGCCATAGGCGGCATTATTCACTCCCTCCATTACATAAATCTACTAGATACACTTTAAGGCGTACGAGAACCTTTGATTTCCCTAAAGTTAAAACGAATCGAGCTAAGAACACTTTTATTATATCGTCAAGTCTTAATGTTGATACTTTTTAGTCTATTTTTTAGAGTTTGCCTTTTTGCTTAATCTTGTACATAATTTTAGATTTTATAGTTTGCCAAATATTAATTTAATTGTAATTAGAGTATTAACATTTTGTACATAAATACGCAATTCAGCCTAATGGCTGCCATGTATTTTCAGTAAAGTCTATTCTATTCTATTCTATTCTATTCTATTCTATTCTATTCTATTCTATTCTGTTTGGATATCTGACCCTGACGTGGGTACAATCGATAACCCCGATCACACCTGAAAAGTGCGCAACATCATATAACTGTATCTTTGTATCAGCCAGGTTTTCTGGGAATGGCAGGAATCGGCATTTTTGTTTCGCAATAGCCCTTGAAACTTCGTCAATGACTGTGCGTGAAGCAAATACAGAAACACGAAATAAATCGCCAATAACCCTCTGGAAAGTTCCTGTTGCAGAAGATCTCAAAGCAATCAGCACTTGCTGCACTGATGTCATTAGCGGCAGACCTCTCCTTGTACGAGGTCACTAACCAAGTCTTTTCTAAGGCGAATGCGCGATCGAAAGTCCTCGTCGTCACATTCCTCTACTGGGTTTAATCTATCCCTAAGGTGCCGAATTTGTCGAAAATCTATATTACGTCAATTGGCATAGTTTCTTAACTTATCTGTAACGCAGAGGTCCCTACATTTCAAAATGGTTGACCATGAAACTAATGTTATACATCGTTTAAACCTGCCTTTGAGCAGGTCCAACTTACTACAGTTCTTTAGTCGGTGTTTGGACACAGTCTAAATACAATTATGGAAAAACAAAGTTTAAATAATCGGCCCAAAGTGTATATATATATATATATATATATATATATATATATATAAAGTGTAAAAGTTGATTAATCGTAAAACAGTGCTCAATACGTGAACGTAGAGCGAAGTAGTTGTTGCGGGAGAAAAAACACAAACAAACTACAGGTTTATCCCTACAAGCCTGTTTCGTGGTTGCCCATTATATCCCCTGATGAGTGGGCAACCACGAAACAGGCTTGTAGGGATAAACCTGTAGTTTGTTTGTGTTTTTTCTCCCGCAACAACTATATATATATATATATATATATATATATAGAAGCAGTTTTTATGACTCGAGGTTTTCACTCCGAGGGTGAAAGGGTTGACAGTTGACTTCACATTGTCGAGATCAAATTTATTCTCCGACATCCAAACAGGATTCATAGGCTAAAATTTTGTCTTTGACCCACAAAGGGTTTAATTTAGCAACTGCATTGTATGACTCGAGATTTAACTCTGGGAGTGGAAGGGTTCAAAGTTGGCATCACATTGCAATTGTATGAGTCAAGTCTCCGTGACTAAAAAGAGTTATTAACACAATAATAGGTTAAAGCTTTGTCTCTGAACTCAAAAAGATATTGCCTAGGAATCGCATTGTATGGCACGAGGTTTTAATTTATATGAGTGAAAGGGCTAAAAGATAGAACCACATTGTTAGACTCTGGGAGTGGAAGGGTTTAAAGATAGAACAATCCATGATTTAAAGGAAACTAAGGATAAATGAACCCTAGATAATTTAAAATCCAGTCTTACTCGCTGAGATCCAAATGTTTCAGTTTTTCAAGTTCCTTCTTTTGCTTTTCCTTGAGTTCGTTGGCAGCTTCTTCCTAAAAGAATAATTAATCATTTAAAATCCATCACTGAAAAGCCCGTAATCAAATGAGCTGTTTGCACCTCTTGTCTCCTAATCCCAGTTTGTTGTCCTCTCTTGTAATCGGTACACATGAATATAGTTTAAGAATATTCTAGAAATGTATTTGCAAACCACTAACAGTTTTATGAATCGGAAACATGAGTATTATAATGACATTCCCTCAAAAAGCATAAAGCAAGAGAAGTTGAAAACCAACCCTCATCGTGGTAACTTCAGTGATAATATAAATTAGTTCTGTGGTCTCACGACGGAGTCACTTGGGTGGTGGTCGCGACGTTCCGACTGCTCACTGCTAGTCTTCTTCAGGCGAAGAAGAACTAGAATTAGACTGAACTGAAGAAGACTAGCAGTAAGCAGTTGAAACGTCGCGACCACCACCCAAGTGACTCCGTTGTGAGACCATAGAACTGATTTATACTATCACTAACCCTGATGTTAAACCGCTCCAGCGTAACTCGAAAGAGGACGAAATTCCTGCACCCAGGCACGAGAAAAACCATTGGGAAAAAAGAGCAAGAACGTGCCGCACGATAAATAAAATTTTTCGCGTAGTTGGGCATCTCAAAACCCTTTGAGAGAATGACAATATTTTTAAGATATACAATCCTCACCAAATCCTCTTGAAGTCCTTGAGCCAAAGGTTCCATGGTAACTGCTCTGTCCTTGGTTACTTGGCCATCAAATGCAGCCTCCAAAATGGAGTTAAAACACTGAAAAAAAAGTGTGCTTGAAGAAATCGCGATAAATAACAAGAGAACTACAAAGTTAATCACTGATCTACGTCGCCCATATCAAGATATCATGGAGATATAAAGAATATCAGAATATCATGATAATATCAAAATATCAAAATGTCATGGTGATATTGAAATATCAGAAAGTCATGATAATATCAAAATATCAAGATGTCATGGTGATATTGAAATATCAGAAAGTCATGAAAGTCACGGTTGAACTCATTGCACAATTCAATACACAGTAATTTCCAAATCACAAGAAATTGCTTTGATTATCATTGAAGTAATGAGAGTAATTAGAGTAATTAGTAACGATAGTAATGAGTAATTAGTAATGAGAATAATGAGTAATGAGAGTCACGAGAGTAATGAGAATAATAAGAGTAATTAGTAATGAGAGTAAATTAGTAATAAGAATAATTAGTAATGATTGTAATTAGTAATGAGTAATTAGTAACGAGAGTAATTAGTTAACAGGAGAAAATTACCTGAACAACCTTCCTCATTGCTCTGTTGAACAAACCAAGTAGTTGACTGGAGGGAAGCTCGAGCTCTTTCTACAAAAAGCAAGGAAAATAGACAACGTGAACAACAATTAATTATTTTTTATTAAGTTAACATTTCTCGTTATATCCAACATACTATTATGAAGGAAGAAATACCTCCAGAGTTTCAATTGTCTTGTGTTGAAGTCCAAGACCAAGAAGAATTGCCTAGGAAAAGATACGATCAAACAGACAAGGTTTCATTCTGTCATTTAACACGGAACAACAACATATATTAAAAATACTCTATCAATCCACGAGGATGGCTAACATATTAAGAGCATCTTTGCGGGGGAGGTCCTGTTAGGGGGTGGGGTTAATAGGGGAGTGGGGTTAATAGAGAGTGGGGGGGGGGTTATTGATTTACATTACTGTACCATTATGGGGATGTGTGATATGATATCGTCATCCAAAAAACGCATTATTAACGAGTCACATTGAATTGTGATAATCGCAATGAAACACTTCATAGCTGTTGACCATTTCTCCGTTTTTGCTTACCAAATCCACTGATTGAACTGCTTAGCGGTGAATTAGTTAGAGTACTAAATTTCACTCCGACATAGTACATAATACTTTTTGTATTTCAGGGTGGGGGAGGGGCTTAAGAAATTTCTTTCCTCTAAAGAGAGTGGCTTTTTAGAGGGGGCTGCTGAATTAAAGAGGGGGTGGTTAATATACTATTAACGGTATGTACGTATAAGACGAGAAGTAATTCAACACACTCACTGACTGCGCAGCAGAGAGATTGAAGTCCATGCTCTGAAGAAAGAAGAATCTTGCCACTGAAAAAGTGAATTTGAACAGAATTAAGATGGAAGAAACAAGTACGGCTGCACACTGATAATTTTCAGGATTTACCTGCTGGCAGAAGATCTGTTATGAGGTGATAATCCACCATATGCCGTGAATACAGATCTAGTCTCTTGATATCGTACGTGGTTAACACTTGCTTCAGTTCCTCTCGCCCTAAAACTGATTTGAGTACATAGACGCCGAGAAGAATGTTAATACAGAGTGCCACGTGCGCCTAACTCAAGAGTCTATCAAGATATGCACACTGCGTTAATCAATTCTTAAAATAATGAGCTATTTTACAAAAATATAGCTTTCAAAATAGTGAGGTCGTATTCTATTGGGATCAACTATTTTTGGCTGGTTGGGTGTTTTCATGTTTGTTCTATTGGGAAAAAACCGTTTTCGGTTGGTTTGGTTGGTCAACCTTTTCAACCAGCTGAGACTTCGGTTGAAATGGTTGAAAACGATGGGTAGTTTGTGATGACAAGCTAGCACGCATCAAAATAACCCGTAATTCGAGTTACAGGTGCCCTCTCGGTTTCCAAAAACAAAGATGCCAGGGCTTCCACTTCATTTGCTTCGTTGTTTGGAAGAACGTTGTCTTACAACAGTTCTTGAAGGTCAACCGCGGCATCAACAATCTGCGCTTCCGCCAAGTTGACAACCTGACGTCAAGAAGTTGAAGAAGTCTGATAACAAGTATCCCCAGTCCAAACCAAAAACAAACTGATTTTAACCAGAAATGGTTCATGAAACGTTCTATTGGGAACCTCAACTAAATCAACCAAAACCGGTTTTAGTTAAAACGGTTGATCCCAATCCCTTAAGAGAGATACGCTGAATACGTAACACAGACTATCATATTGCCAAAGAACAGTACAAAGTGAATGCTGTTTCTAATACTGACTCTTCACCAGCCTCTACGATCAATGTCATTACATAACGTAAAACGACACAACATTGAATTTAAAATTTCTCTAAATATAACAAAACTAAGACGTGCACATTTCACTCTGGGTTCTTCACCTGTTTTCTCTTCTTTAATGCTCTTGCACTGCAGTATACTCAAAGATAATGAAGGGTGGAAGGTACGAAACTGGTAAGACAAAAGAGACAAGAATCTCCTCCGGAAATCTGATGAAAGGCAAAAAGACCAGAGGAAACAGTCTGAGAGGAACACTTACAGATGAGAAGTACACTTTATCGGCGGAAAAATACAGTCCAAAATCAAACTGCGAAAAGTTAGTCTTATGGTACAGAGTAGTCGCGTTATAACGTTGCTGCAGAACGTTGCTGTTTCTTACTACAACAAATTAAAAACGACCATATGTCGTACACGCTCCTATTATTGTATCAAGTCCCATCCAAAAAAGCTAGTCTAATTTATGCCCCCTTACTCCATAGCGTCTTTGTACCACGTAAATATTCAAGTTGGCCACCCAATTTGCCAGGAACACTTCTGCATTTCTTGTACAGTATCGAAAACACTACTGCAATGGTCACTTCGATTCTTGAGATGTTTTTGGATAGGTCAATTTTATGGAGATGGATGGGTGATTTTCGATTACCTGTCCAATATGCTTGGAGCCAGTTTTCAGTGCTGCTTTCATTTTTGGGTTCATTGAGTAGTCTCAACATGATACAGGAGTGCTCGCCAGTAAGATCATTCTGTGTTGCAAACAAACGAATTTCAAACGTTAAATTACACAGAGATCGACAATAAAACTATGTTCAGTAGTGTGGTGAGTGTGGCCCAAGATCCTTAGCGAGAGAGCGTATTCCGGTTTCTGGAGCATGAAGACCCGAAAGCACCACAGACCTGTTACCGGGTCTGTGGTGCTTTCTTCTTGATGCGATGCTGGTCGCACTATATCAGCTGTACTCATTTATTCATGTACACTTGGGCGGAGAAAGTTGATGTGAAAATAAGTTTCTTTCAGTCTAAGGAAACAAAGCAATGCAATTACCGGCTCTGTAGTCTGAAGTGCAACACGTTAACCAGTACGAAGTTAGGATAATCAAACGAATTGATAAAGTAAGCTATACCACCGTAAGGTAAAGGGGAGGTGCTGACGTTTCGAGCGTTAGCCCTTTGTCGGAGCGAATGATTATCCCAATTTCTTGTTTTTCAATTCCCCACCGACGCAGTACCAGTTTCTTTAGAAACTATCCTCACAATACACGTTAACCAGTAAACTACGCAAATGAAAGCAACCAGACATGGGAAAAAAAAACCATTATTTAATTCAAGAGCCTTACCGGAGTTTGACGTAGGTACACGGGTACAAAATCAGTCCTCTTCCAAAATCTAAAACAGAAGGAGAAAAAATAGACAATCTAGGACTCCATGTATGAGTGTACGAGATGGCCCAGCAGATGGCCCACCAGATGCTTCAGACTGTGCTGTGCTGCATCAAGAAAGATCGTCTAATACAATTCTGAAACACTGTGTCTGGTTTAAGATAAAAAAGGAATAGAAACAGAGACTGCAAACGGACGAAACCAATTGGAAGACAACGAAGAGGGAGGTATCGCTGCCCAGCGGAAAGAAAAGGAGAAATCGAACTCCACAAACAACTTAAGGTGCTACTGTTACTTACGGAAGGACTCACTCACTTGAGAACATAGTATCTACGCGTTTCCAAAAGAACACTGTGGAAAAAATTTAATGAAATGAATAGTACAAGTCGACATCCTAACTGAAAGGTTTTCAAACCTTAAAAGTGGTCCTGTAAGGCCATAGGATACACCTAGATAATCCAGCAGTTCAGCTGGTCTTTCACTGAGTTTCAGTAACAAGGGAGGCAGGTTGCTTCTGGGTGAAATTACTTCTTCCAATAAACCAACTTCCTGAAGACGAGAAAAATGAAAACACAAATTGAGGAAAGAACGTTACACAAACCTACTGAAAATCAAATCTACAACTTTGGTTAGTCAGTGCCTTCTTCGCGCCCTCTTACAAATGAGGCCTCTATTGCTTAAACTACCTCACTTCCTTTCAGTTTGTCAGTTCTTTGACTTCTTCATGCATTATCTTATAATTATCGATCTTCACCAAATACTTTTGTACTCTTTTCTCTATCTACAATTTATCACCAATTCCAGCCTGAAAATTGCACGCAGTGTCACAGTCAACGTGGCTCACACATGCTCGATCAGGGAATGAAGATTACATTCTTCACGTGCATATTCCTTTCTTTATTACATCCATTTTGAAATCACAGGTGATCCCTGCAATTTGAATGACCCCTAGCAGTGTGATTTATTCACGAATCGCACCATCTTAGGCTATAAATCGCATAATTTTTTTTCAGCCAATGAGAATAAACTGAACTGAAATGTAAAAAGCGTTTCCGATTCCTCTTTTTTTTCTAAAAACCAGCCACAATATCAATAAAATATTTGCCGTTGAAAAACAAAAATCCTGTATTAGGACTATTTAATTATGCGATTTCAAAACTGGATGTAATAAATTGATAATTGAACTTCGTATCGTGCAATTTTGGTCTGAAATCATTCTTGCAATTTTAAATCTAACTCGCGCTGCGTACTCGTTCACTATTTGAAATCACGCGTATGATTTCAGACCAAATTGCACTCCACTTAGTTCAATTACTATTATTAATTAGATTATACGTATCCGTGTACATAGATTGAAAGATAACGAATTTTTTTCAATTGATGAAATCGATCCTTCGAAAGTTCACGCACAACATCAGAAATAGTCAACATAGCGAACTCAGAACAGTCTGAAGAAGAAGTGCTGATCAAGATAAAACTCAAAGCTCAGAGCGACGCACTCGACTTCGTTGAACGACAGAAAACATACAATGTATAGGCCAATGAAAGAGGTCAGAACAGACATTATCAATGAGGAGAGTTACTTCCTCGTTGTTTTAAATTTGTGTGCCGGGGTGTCCCAGTCATCCGAAAACAGGAAGATAAGCAAAGCCTTAAAAAGGACACGACAGAACAACAAGCCAGACCGTGGATGGTACACCTGAATTTCCGGAAAGAGTTGTCAAAAATAATAACCCTGCAATCTTACCACAAAGCGACCATGATGTCTTTGAGAAAACAAGTAAAAAATTGCACGAGATGTGGAATCTTAAGAGGAAGATATTCAAATTGCAAGAGCTAAATTTCATTTGCTCGAAGAAATTTATCAAGCCACGTGCACGTACAAAAAGCAAAGCAAAAAACCTCCTGCCAAACATAAAGCTGCCTCATTAAAACTTATAACTCCTTTGGATTTTCTTTCTAAGGATTACATTTGTCTATTTTCTCTTTTCTGTCGGCTTTATATTCTAAACAATAAATAATGAAAATATCATGCGCGACACACGCACCGTACATACGCGAAAACACCTCATACTAAGCGATTCCAGGTCCGTACTGCAAGTTACGAGCTCGGGTTTATGCGCGAAGCGCACCGGCCATAAATCCGAGCGGAAAAAACGAGGATCCGTAACTTACAGTACGGACCGAGAAAACGAGGTTTGTAAGATATTTATTATATCTCAAAACAAACTTTTGAATGTAGCGGGCCGTACAGTGAACTTCGGCCCGCTAAATTGACCAATCACAGCGCGCGTACTAACTGAGGGATATAATAATTGAGCTTTACACACACAAATAAATTACGGTACAAAAACTAATTTTTCAGTTTCTGGTCGGAAACTTCGAATTGTTATTTCGATGTTACATGAAAAATTTCGAATAACTAAATTAACCACTCTAATATACAGTCCAAGGTTCGAAGAATCCCTAATTTTTTTGAAGAATGAAATCGAAGAATGAACTAATGGATGAATATTTGAAGTTGATCGTTCATGCATGAACCGCGTTGACTGTAAAAGCAGAACTTTATAAATTTATAAATGAGTAAATATTTGACCAGAGGATTGATGTAATGTTCCTGTATATGTGGTGATAATGGTGTTGATACAACTGCTTAACGTGGAAAGAAACATATTTACGACAAATTTTGCAATATTTGCCATGCACACCTCATCTTCTTTTAAAGTGGGAATCTGTTCCTCCTCGAGGCCATCTTCAGCTAAGCTTGGAATCTTTCCTTCATAGTAATGAATCAAAAGGTTCATGGCCCGCCTTCCATAGCCCATCTGGCGAAATAATTAGTACAGTGGAACAATACAATAATATTGAAAACTTTTAAATATCAACAGCACAAATTGGTACAGCAAGTCGAGGGTTTTTAACTTGTTTGTCAAACCATGCAGTGAACAACCAATCATCTGTAAATCACACCTTGTAGTGTGACCATTCTTTGAAACGCTACTGAACAGTACTGTATAGTGGTGCAGTTTGCTTTACTATACAGTGTGGTTCTATCTTTTTCATCTGTGGATCAAGTCATACAGTGTGATCATTCTTTGTAAAGCTTCTGAACAGTACTGTACTGTGGTACTGTTTGTTTTATTATGCAGTATGGTTATAACTTTTTCATCAGTGGGTCAAACCATGCAGCGTGACCATTCTTTGTAAAGCTACTGAACAGTACTGTACTGTGGTACTGTTTGTTTTACTATACATTGCGGTTCTATCTTTTTCATCCGTGGATCAAGTCATAAAGTGTGACCATTCTTTGTAAAGCTTCTGAACAGTACTGTACTGTGGTACTGTTTGTTTTACTATACAGTGTGGTTCTAACTTTTTCATCTGTGGATCAAACCATGCAGTGTGACCATTCTTTGTAAAGCTACTGAACAGTACTGTACTGTGGTACTGTTTGTTCTACTATACAGTATGGTTCTAACTTTTTCATCTGTGGATCAAACCATGCAGTGTGACCATTCTTTGTAAAGCTTCTGACCAGTACTGTACTGTGGTCCTTTTCGTTTACTATACAGAGTGGTTCAATCAATTTTTCTTTTATTACCAGCAAGGAACCCAGAAACCAACCTCACCAAAAGCCAGCGAAGAAACCATAAAACGCACTATAAACATCATTCCCTAACAGGACGTAATGGCTGACTCACAAAAGCAGCGGTGACCAAACTTTCCTTTGATACAAGACTGCTCTCCCTGTGACTAAGGGATTTACTCTTTTGTAAAACAATATAGCAACCAAACAAATACTTTTAAGAGTGCTCACCCCTTGAAAGTCAGGATGAGTGGCTATTCTCACCACCCTACCCCCAGAGAGTCCTGCAAACTCATGGTCATTAAACTGCTGTGAAATTGTCCAAGGAATAAGATCACCTGCTGCTCTTTTGCCTCGTGATAAACTGCTCATAATGGATGACTTTGAGATCTCACCCTCAAGGCAAACCTAGGATTGAAGAAAAATATTTCACACTCAGAAAGAAATAAAACGTGTTAATAAGACTGTGTTAGTACTGTATTGTACTGCTGATTTGTTTTTGCACAGCCACCAGCTTTGGTTTCATTTTGCCCTTTGTCTTGGAGAAAAATTATTTTATCATTACTTCCTTAAAACCCTTGGTTGTTGACAGCCCTTAAAACGAAACAAATAGTTTTTAACTAAATATCAATAATAATTTAATGTAATTTGAAGAGTATTTTAAGGAAAATCAAAACAACATTTAGAATGCAACTTTTACCTGTAGAACACAATACACCTCGGGCAAAGTATTCTGGGAAGGATCAACAGGTCCCAGGAGACAAAAAATGTGATGAGCAGGGGCATCAGATAAAAGTTGAAGGTCATTAGGAGTGTTCTGAAAACAGAACAGAAAAACGAAAATCCTACTGTCTGGTTCAAGCATAACTCATGGTAAAAGTTGATGGTCATTAGGAGTGTTCTGATAAAGAAAACACAACAGAAAAATGAAAATCCTACTGTCTGGTTCAAGCAAAAATGGTAAAAGTTGAAGGTCTTTAGGAGTGTTCTGATAAAGAAAACAGAACAGAAAAATGAAAATACTACTGTCTGGTTCAAGCATAAATGGATCAGGCTTGCCATACAATGTGACCATTCTTTGAAACGCTACTGAACAGTACTGTATAGTGGTGCAGTTTGCTTTACTATACTGTGTGTTTCCAACATTTTCATCTGTGGATGAAACCATTCAGTGTGATCATTCTCTGGAAAGCTACTCAACAGTGCTTTACTGTGGTACTGTTTGTTTTACTAACCATGCAGTGTAACATGGTAACAAGCAACATTCTTAACCTTATAATGAGATGCAACATAGAGAGCCATCAGTCTTTGTAGAAACACTTCTGAAGCCTTGTGATATGAGAACAATGTATCACGATTGACATAATATCTAAAACATTGAGTTAAGTGTTAAAAAATACACGCTGTTGCCTTTCATGTATATTGAAATTACTGAAAGTGGCCAGTCATCAAATCATATTCTTATACGTAGGGATATAAAAATTAATACTCTTTCAAACTACGTAACTACAACTGAAATTCTCAGAATCTGGACATTGAAAAAAGTGGTGCTTTGGTAATGTTAATTCCTAATCTGAAATTGTGGTTGAAATCATGGCCTTCAATAACTGTTATTTTTATGAAATTACTGACTTAAAACAAAAACTAAATCTGATAAAAAATAATGTGAAAAGATGGATACAAGTCACAATTTTCAGGAAGAGGGCAACCTGAGATTCCCCTTTGTACAAGAGTGGCATCCAAACAAAGGAGTTCATTGAGCCACCTTTCCACTTCATCCCCTGGGGCATAACGGATGGACTCATTAAGTGATATCTCCTGAAGGGTGCGGCCCAAAGATGCCGAGCTGCTTCCCTTGCTCTCTGTCTGTACTGCTGATGATCCCAGGGGGTTACTTTGTTCCCTCAGTTGTTGGATTAATTTCAAAGAGAGTGATCGCCCAGTTCCTTCATACCTGTAAACAAATCATAGCTTGTTGTATAACCTTTTTCATTTTTCTCACAATGTAGTCACTTGGATGAGGATTGCGATGTTTTGAACACTACCTTCTACACATATTCCATAACAAATCATAGCTTATTATTAAAATTATTGCTAATAGTTTTGCATTAAAACAGGACTCAATTTCTATGACTTAGTGACTGTTTTCTAGTCTCACCCATTAACAGTTGATGACAGGAAAACCAAGTATGGTCCCATGAGGTCTTTCACCAGAGGAAGTGGAATAGCTGCTGCTTCGTCAATAACCACCAGCTCTGCCTGACCAAGTTTGTGTGCATCTGAGGGATGAATGTACTGAAACAGAATGCCAGGGCTCAGCATGAGTAAGATCACCTTGACATTCTGCTATTTCAGGCTGGTGTTACCCAGTATAGATTGAAGGCAGACTGTCTTTAAAGTCAGGGTATTTACTCACACAATCTTAAGCAAAATTTTGACTGACAAAATCATGATATGTTGTTTGCTACCTGTGTTGCCAACTTACCTGAATGGTTTGTCTATGTTCTCTGAATATATTCACTCTGACAACTGCCTTGTTAAATTCAGGATTTGTTGACTGGACAAGTTCATAGTCTAGATGTTCCTAAAAAGTCAAAAAAGAATGTTAACATATTAAATACCAAATTAGTACAATGGTAATGTTAATACTTTTTTGACTACTGCATATGAAATAATGTAGGAGCCAATATGTCAAAGGAAACAAAAATGTTGAGTGAGTGAAGGAGCCAATCAGTGCATGCCTAGTATTTAGCTAATTGATTTATTTTTAAACTCAGGAGAGAATATGTAAAAGTTATGAAATTGAGGAAAGGCGATAGGTATGGCAAAAAGGTCAGAATAAACTTAATAAATGCAGTAGCCACATGCATGCAATGCATGCCTATTTCTTCTTCTTTGTGTTTTCTGTTCCCAATTATTTCTATGAATCTGAACTGACACAAAATTATCTCTGAAATATATGCCTTCGTCTCTTTGCAGTCACCAACTGACTGTGTTTCCAATTATTTTTATTGGCGACAAAGAAGAATAAGGGTGTTGTTAATGTCAACGACATACCTGATAGTCTAATGCATCAAATCCCTTGAAAACAAATTCAAATAATGTGTGCAAGTTTTCAGGGCTTGGAGAAGTTACAAACATATTTGAGTACCTGATTAAAATGAAACCATACAAAATGGAAACGTAAGAAAGAATCATAACTGACCAATCAGTCAATCAATTCATCAAATAATCAATCAATATTTAACAAATCAGTTGATAATACGCTAATTTTTGTATAATAAACAATGGCATTACAAAATTTGGTTATCAAGCTTGTAAAACAACCAAAGTGAATCAGATTAGTTCTTCCATGGACTTTGATACAACTCCTCAAACTTGCTGTACTTTTCTGGGCTTACTAAGCCTTAGAAGTTAATCCATAATTTGATACAATTTTATCAATTTAACGACATAACAAAGAAAATTCCCGCACCCAAATGCTACAGCAGAGGCTAGTGCCAGGCCCAGGGCTGCCGACTTTCCTCTGCCACGAGCAGCTGTCAGGGTTACTGTACTTCTCAAGGTCTTTTCTGAAATTGCTTCTACGAACTTGAGAACAGCTTTTGCCTGTCAAGTGAAATGGATGGCATTAATAAACAAGTAAAGCTTCATAAAATTAATCCACTATTACTTACAGAGGTTGTATTATGGGGGTTAAATGTATTGGACTTCAGGTCTAGAGGTTCACAATTGTATTGTTAGATGATGGCAATCTTTCATTTCCTTCGATGAGAATCTTTACTACTTTCTCTTTCCAATAATACACACATGCACTTTGTGCAGAATTGCATACATCAAAGAAAACTAGCATTCCATCACTTTAAAAAGTGAGGGTATTTAGCATAGTCTTGCATCATTTTTTTGTGTGAGAGAAACAGACTGACAGGGAAACTAGCAACAAGTACTTTGATTTTCTTTGACATATGTAATTCACAGAAAATTCATTGCCAGACTTGTGAATTCCACATTACATTTCACTTGAAAAACTAATATCATCCTCATGACAAAATTTAACATGGAATTCACAGGTTAGGAAATGACAAACAGCATTTCTTCAAGTGAGCTTCAGGCACCTGATCAAGTGTTTTGCAGCAGTTGACAATGGAACCAACAGGCTGAGTGTCTTGCAGTGATTCCTTTAAGCCTTTCAGTTCAATCTCATTGCCAGGCATTGATTCTTCCTGATGGAGTCAACAAAAATACACTGATGTACTTCATTCATGTTCACTGGGATGCCTCAAGACAAGCATTAGTGAATAGTAATCAGTAGTGAATGTTACAGGTCAGAACTTTGCAGTCAGAGGCTAACTGCTGAACCAGGTCAGTTTTCTGGGGTAATGTGATCTAAGGTGGAAAACAAAATATTTAATTTCCTTGTCTGAATAATTATTGATTGTGGAGTTTGATTGGCTGGGTTTAAGTAATTCTGAAAAGAACTGTCATTGATGACGTTGATTGGAGTTTCAAAAACCTGAGCAGAAGTCATCATCATAGTCAAGTGACTTTAGTGTCATTAGGTGGTGGTGGGGAGTAGCTGGGGATTTTGAAAGTGTACACACGGAAAGAAAAGTATATAGTGTTTCTTGTCATCCCTTTATGGAATTAATGAAAGCATATCGGCAATACCAACACAAAGACAAGGATACAATGCGAAAAATTTATCAGTCGTCTTTTTTTCAATGATAAAATAATACGAGCGTACAGTATGTGTGTATAATTATATGGATGTTATGCCCTTGGTATTTATGTCTCTGTTCAATGTTGTCATTGGTTGGTTAAGCTGTGATGTTATTACCTCCGCCAAGGAGGTTCTGTTTTCACGCCTGTCTGTTTGTCTGTCTGTTAATCATTTCACGCGAAAACTAATTAACGGATTTGCACCAAATTTGGTGGAAAGGTCGCAAATATACCCAGGATCAATCGATTAAAATTTGGGATTATCCAGATTAAACTCCGGATCTCAGATCCAGAATAGACGCTCTCAGGAGCGTTCACTCGGGCTACACTTGATAATACAGCTTCAAACAAACGTGAATGTCAGTTTATGTCTAACTTTTGTATATATTGTATACTATATGACTGGTTCCATGACCGCAAAAAACCTACCAGACTGTATATCACACCGCAATTCTTGTCGTGTTTAGCTGAGCAATTTTATCAGAAAGTTTTCTAAGGTTTTACAGAAATTTCAGTGATAATTGGGTTCGTTTACTAATCGAATTAATGTTGACCAATCAGCTTTCTTGGTTCCCACGGTAGAAAACAGTTGTGAAACTTGATGCCATTCACCTGATTCCAAAGTTATCGAAGGCGAAGAAGCGATATGTGGGAAAAACAACAATGTTACTTCTCAATCGGATATACTTTTCTTCAAATAGCACTTATTTGTGGATCCAAACTCTTAACATAAAGACAACAATATGTGGTGGGGCGGAGGTACTACCAAGTGCCCTTCTAGTTACAAACAATAAGGATTATGTTATGGATCCAAGGCATGGTGGGGTCTTAAAAGCTATAGTAGATGCTTCTGATAACTGCAGTCAACATTAGCAAAAGGTTATTATATTCTTCAATCAACGGGAAATATAAAACAATATTAATGATTTTAATCTCACCATTGATTTTGGTGGGAGAGGTGCAATTGCCAGAGTGTGTGAAGAAATTGGTAGAATATTCAACTGGTCATCAATTACCATGCAGTTCTTACATGACGTCAATGACAGAATAAACCTGTATGGAAAGAAAAGATGCTTTGAATTAAGATTGGTTAACACAGCAGTAATACAATAAATTATAACACAAAAGCTGAGAAAGTACTTGTCACCACAGCAGTAACAGGTTCAACCAATAAAATTGGATACTAGGTTTAAAGTACAAACTTCTCCACTGTCTTAGTTCAACATACCCAGTCAGTGGGCTCAAAGATAATTTTTACAAACCTTTCATTAAATCTTCCCACAACATCCTGGTGAGATTCTGTCCTATATCTGGAGTGGACATCCTGATAAACAAAACCCAATAAACAAACAGCACAGACTGTAGATAGAGCAATGTACTGGACAGAAACAAGCTTGTTTGATCCATTGTTCTATGTTACACTGTGACAAAATGACACTTAAAATCAACCAAGTGGATTTTTACTGCATTACCATGGTCATTGTGTAAAGCTGCTGAAGAGATGACATTGTCCTTAGCAGAAGGACAACTAAGCCTCCACCTTCTACTGTCTCCACTGTCCGTGCCAACAGGTTGGGGGTTAGTGCCTCAAAGTCCTGCCCGAAAAACAATACTTTGTGTGTTAAAATGACTAGAGGCACTTTCATAGACAAGTCCATTTCCATGAAATAAAGGAAAACAATACAAGACAATGCATATACCGATAGCTGACATCTCACCACCTTGCTTGTTAACTTGTTTCTCTCAGTAAAATCAAGCATACCATACCTGAAGTACACACATGCCATATGTATTGCCAAGAATCTTGTGAGTTTCTGCATAGTAACAGTATCGGATACTGGTGGCAGAGATAAACAACTCAAATGGATCATCTTTTTTCAAGTCCAGTGTACCACTCTTAATCTTTTTCTGTAGTTGCTTCATTCTCTTTTTTCTGTGACTGGAAATCATGAGCAAAAAAATATGTAAAATAAAATTTCAATAATTGAAATTATATTTTATAATTTTTTGTTAGATCATATTTCACAAAATTATCATGCCTTATTACATGTACATCTGTAGACTATGGAACTTTGGCATGGTTCCATTCACAGAAAATGTACAGATGGAACCGTAAAGTACAGATATGAATCATGGATTAAGTTTGGAAGTAAAATGTTATATGACAGTTAACCCTTTCGTTCGCAATCGTATGAATTCATACGATTTTGACAGGTACCCGGTTAGAACTCTAGGGGACCCCTAGTAAGAATCAGATGCATTTGTAAACAGCTATTATGGGATAGCTTGAACACATGCTTCAAAATGAAACCGTTTTTGGTCATTGTTGTTGGTGAATTTCCACCGTTTCTTCGCGACAAAATTTTTGTATCGAATGCATTCCCTTTAAATATGGCGTCAGTGTGGATACCAATCGAAGAGGTTGTGCGACGTGTGTTGGAAGATGTTCCTGGTGAAGAATTTTCTGATGTTAGAAGAAGAGAGAGGAAAGCGAAGATCAAGGTTCAAGAAATAATTAGGATTTTAGCGATTTTGACGATCCAGACTTTGACAATCATGGCAACAGTATGTTTACATGTGTTAGAAACTGTAGATAATCCAAGGTTTTTGCATTCTAAGTTCTTACGTTTTCTAAAGCGATGTTTATGATTGTGCAATGAGTTTTTGTGACTCGTTCCTAGAGGTACAATGCAAGACACTCTAATTGTTTGTCTCTACATGAAGAACCTGTACGTAATCTTAGTTCGCTTCGTCCCAGTGGACGTGGAAGAGGCCGCAGAAAATTTTGCATAACTTTCCCTATAGAAATGATAAATAGATAGAGTAAAAGGTATTTGAATCTTGAAATGCTATTCTTTGTGAAAAATAACCTCAGTTTTGTATTTTGGTCACAGAACAATGAGTTTTTGAAGTAACAAAAATATGAAGCTGTTTTCTTTTCTTGTTACCTAACACTATTAATATTCCAGAAGGTTTGGTTTTTATTAAACAACACTCAACATAAGTACCATCTGAAAGAAAATTTTGTGCTGATTAAAATGATACATAGTTTATGGGGTGGTAAAGTTAATCCCAGACTAGCTATTAGACAATATTTGAACTCCGTCAAAGGAAATATTTGAATCAGCAGGAAATTGCTACCGAAAGGGTTAAAGGAAAATTGCACATTGCACCAGGAGGACAATCAGACATAGTTTGATGCTACACTGGTTTGAAATAATGAACGTAACTTAAACAATTACAATCCACCAACCCAACATTTCGGCACCCCTAGTGTCATCTCTAGTCACCTCTAGTGTCATCTCTAGTCACCCCTAGTGTCATCTCTAGTCACCCCTAGTGTCATCTCTAGTCACCTCTAGTGTCATCTTCAAGGGTGATTGTTCACAGCCACCCAGTCATCCCTGAAGAGGACAATAGACTGCCATAGTGTTGAAAAATCAGGTCGGTGAATTGAAACTTTTAAAGTAACATTCATTATTTCACACTAGTGTAGCATAAAACTATGTCTGATGTTCCATGACCTTGCACGTCCAGTCAAGTTCCAAGGTTTTAAATTACTCTTTCTAGAAAAGAATTTACCGGTAAGTTACCACCAAAAGATGTCACCACAGTGATCTACTTGATACTGGTATTTCCCCCTGTAAAGGCCACACTGCCCAAACATTCATTTTCAGTGCAAAATGGAATCAGGAATCATTTGCTTGGTTCCCTTATCCATACCTACTGAATCCCAACTCTTTCTTGTAACACCACAGAACATTAGGTCTTGCTTTCACAGCTGCCTTTGACAGCATATGATGAAGAATGACAACCTGCAAGGAAATGAGCGAACTTGAGGCTTTCCTATGTATCCAAACAAATCCCCAATATACATTGTACACCTCAAAAAATAATTATCTCAAATGTAAACAGTTTTCACTACTCCAGCTCCCTTATGAGCTCTTAGAAAAGTACTCAAGCTACGTTACTCAACGTACTTGGTCTCTCCCTTTATCTCCCACTATGACAAACAATGATCGGTGCCTTTTCTGGACGCCATTTTCAATCAAAACACGTATTCGGTTATCGACTTTTTTGAGCACCATTTTGTATTTTACCCACGTGTAGCGAAACCTACATTGTATACGCTGCACAGGGAATGTATCGATTTCTTTATTTCTGAGTCTTCGATACTAAAAATTATCAGCGGATTCAGCATCTGACGAAAAAACGTGTTTGTTTGAAAAATAGTTTTTTCGATAGAAACCTCGGTGAAAATATAAGAAATGGAGCCGATTCTGCCGGCTTTTATCGATGTTGGAGAGCAAGATCAGGTATTGATCTAACAGTACTCTTCTTTTTTCGATCGAAGGGATATTTCATCGTGTTGTTTTGAGAGTTGTGCATAACCCTCAATGAGTTAGTCTCGTGTAGGTTTTCAGTCACCCATTACTTTAATTTGTACCAGTTTTTTGGATGAGAAGACTGAAATTCTGAGCTGTATATAACAAAGAATGTTTTTTAACAGCTATCGGTCGCACTCCTGTTTCTTTTAGTTTGTTTATAGTAATATTAATTCATAAAACTTAGAAATGGGACGTATAGTTAGTTCATTGTCGTGCCTTGGAAAACCATCGTTGCTTTCTTGGCTTAAAATTGTTGCATTGAGTCCAGGCACAGGAATAAACTTTATTCATCAATACAGGAACATCCACAGGCGTTTACAATTGACTGATAAATCTACATTTAGTTGTACAAGCAGTAAACTTGTATTCATATTATATTACACGACTGCAGTGATGATTACTGTAAATTACGTAGTTGAATTTAGATTGTGGGAAGAAAATTTTGTCTTTTATTTTTCCCAAGGCACAGGAGATGCGAAGCTACTTAATATCCTGTGGTGCAGACATAAAGGAGGACAGTTCAGCACCCTTACATGATGACTTAGATCAACTGCTGGCAGCATGTAATGTCACATTCAAGAATGAGTTGGGTAATATTGCATACAAACTATTCGTAACTTTCTGGATTCATTGTACAATTAATCATGTTTAGTGCAGTTTATCATAGTTAATAATTTTGTGGCAATCTGTTTGCTAGATTTCCATAATCACCCTATGTGCCATTATTCATGCTGTAGTTGTACTGCTTCATACTTTAAAGTGAAAACAAGTTTTTGTGTACATTACCCGATGCAACTTCAGCAAGCATTATGAATTATGGGGTGTTACACAAATCTAGCTGACAAAAAACCATCAGAAGTGAGTAGCTTGTAATTTGCTGTTTGTTGTATTATTTATTATTTTTTGTGTGTTGAATATTAAGTTTTAGTTCAATCTGTATTTTGATGGCTATACACTATCCTCAGTAACTCTTAAGTGAATGCAATGTCCTTTTTTTCCAGAACTGGAGGGTATCATGAACAGTCTACTTTCCCTGATTCTTGTGGTAACAGAGAAGAGAAATGAACTTATACAAAAATTTTGTGAAAAAGTAGCTGATGCCAGTTGTGAAGAAGACACATCTCTGAGCAGACTGAGAGTGTAAGTGACAAGAAACAATTGATAAACTGAGTAAAAAGCACAAGAACTCAAGCTTTATCAACTGTCAGTATTAAAAATATCTCGACAATTTGAACTGGAATATATCTTCTGAATCAGTTTATAATTACACCTTTTCACAACCTAAATGTTCTTTCACTGAGTTTTTCTTGTTTGAAATGATACATGAGCATAGCAAAATTAGAATTGTGGTACAAGAATTGTTTGAAAACCTGAGTCTTGTGTAAGGCTGTAAGAGCTGTTGGTAACAGCTGCTTCAATACTGAGTATTTGCAGGTGAAGTTGTCCTTGGTTGAACTGTTCCTCTCAGGACTTTTAATAGTCACCTGTGCAAATTACTCTGGAAGTTATTGAGACAAGTAAAGCTTATTAAGTTTGAACATAGCAGAAACACAAGCAGAATAATCTTTTTTAACAGAGATACTTTTTATCAAGGCTGTGTTCTGACCTAATACTGTAGACTATCTTTTTCAAAGGTAATACTGAACTTCTCTGACTTTGTTGATACAAGCTGATATTTTTGTTTGCTGTATTATCAGACTCAGTATTTTGTTGAATGGACTTCATGAAAGAGACCCTGTCAGGTACGATGTGTACTGTACGCAGATTAAAGTGGCAGGAAAAGCTGGCTTGATTGATCATATTATTGTGCCTCTGGAACAGGTATGTCATCTACCTTGAAGGTTTCAAACAACTTGACTCCTTTCTTAGGTTTTAGTTTGGAGAGTTTGTTGTTGGGTCAATTCTCTGCCATTGTTAATGTTCTCTGTTGGTATCATCTGTTTGCTTTACATGATAAAGTAATATTGTATGGAGAACTTGCATCATAATCAAAAGGAAGATGAAGGGTTAGTGACCAATTGAAAGGACAGTAACCTTCATAGTTAAATAGGCAGGTCCAACTGACACTCTGTTTGCCAGATACTGTAGTAACTGTTATGTTTGCTTTCATTAGATCAAAGCATGGTTAAAAATGTGGGAAGTTGATGGTGAAAAGGCAAGAAATGTTTATCGCCTGCTGTATGATGCACTTACAGATGACAGGCAAAGGTATCTTAAGGTTAAAAAAACCCACCATGTATATTCTTCATTGGTCCCAATTTATGATACTTTTTTCCCCAGTATAGGGAAGAAGACTTGGGAACACAAAAGAACCTTACTTGTAAAGGCGCTATTAGTCCAGGATCTAGGCTCCCATCTTAATTAAACTTCTCTATATTTTTGTTGCAGTTTTTTGTAGCAAGATATCCCAGACATAAGAATTTTTCTGGACAGCATACTGTTCTACTTGTATGCTTTTGTTTTGGTTTAATTTTATCCTTCGGTTAGATTTTATTCTCCTTTGTCTTTAGGTGTGTATGATAATATTTTGGTATCATTGTTGTGGTTCAATTTTATCCTTAGTTCAAATTTGGTTTTCTTTTGTTTTGGTTATGGTAATTTGATGATAATGATGTGAAACAAAGAAAAATAAAATTTGAACCAAGGGTAAAATTGAACCACAACAGATATACATACAGTGTACATGGAAAAGTAAGCTTTAAATCAGGAATATATATGTTGTAGTTCAATTTTTTTTCTGGCTTGAAATTTTTTTGAACCAGTTTAAAATTCTTAAACTGGTTTGATTATTTTAAACTAGTTTCTTTTTTTTAATGGGTATTTTTTTGAAAGTTTTTCTACATTCTGTGTTCTACATTTTAGTCATGAGAATTGTTACATGGGGTGATGTACAAATATTATTTTTTACTCTTATTAATTAAGGGCTTATTATAATGATTGGGGTTAAGAGCTAAAGTTTTGAATGGTTAGGGTTAGGGTTAGGAACAAGATAGATTGTGGCATTGTACAGTTCGTCTTTATTTCATAAAATTACATTCTGCCAAAAAAGGAGAAATCCTCACTAATATTTGAAATTTCAAAACATTTCATTAAACTATATAGCTTTCTTACATGCTGCAGAAAATGATAGCTCAGTTGTGTAATCGAGTTCAATGTTCTGAGACTTAACTGTGCACGGATACAAACGGGTGGGTGAAATCAATGTGTTTACTCTACCAAATTTGGTCACAACACGCGCATAAGTGTTAACAATTTCTTCAATTTTTCCCAAAAGAAGGTTTGAATGAAGAGGTGACGTCTTGTCCACACGATCAATTTTAATGGAGACCATATCTCCTACTTGAAATTTTTTTTTTCTAGCTTCATTTTTTTTCTGTGTTTGCTTGATCATTTCTTTATTGTACTTTTCTTGATCTTCCATTATTTTTTGTCGCTTTTTGGGTGGTTCCTCTTCAACTTCATCCTGTAAATCTTCATGCTGTTCTGGATTTGTTTCATCATAAACCTCTTTATCATTCCCAGAGTTAGCAGAATGAAATACTTCTCTGTTGGCCTTCATGCCATACACAGCTTCGTATGGACTCATTTTTATTGCTCTATGGTAGCTTATGTTTCTAGTGTAAGCCGCTTCTTGTACTTTTTCACACCATTTCTTTCGATTTCTGGAAGAGGTGCTCATTATTAAGGCTCTTGTGTCTTCTTTCCATGATCGATTTGATCTTTCAACCAAACCTTGAGTTATAGGAGTTCGCGGAGAACCATGAGCAAGTTGAATGCCGTTTTCTTGACAAAATGCTTTCATCTTTTTGTTTGTAAATTCTCTTCCGTTGTCTGTTAGGATTTTTTTCGGAAAGCCATATGTGAAGCAGTAGTGTGTGAATGCTTTCAGTACCTCATCCGCAGATTTATCTGTTAGTGCAGAAACGTGAACATACTTTGTATGGTGATCCGTAATGTTCATTACCCAGGTGTGTTTATGGGTACAATCACAAGCACAGTTTCGGAAGTCCATTAGATCCATCTCGAGTAGAGAAAGAAATTTCGGAGATTGGATAGGTTTAGTAACAAGCTTAACTCGACTCGTAATTGACTGCTGTTCCACGTGAATCGGACAAAGGCCAACAAATATGGCTATCACTTTAATGTTGACTTCGGAATAGTTATTGTTTATCCATTTGGAAGTAATTTGTCGCCCACGATGAGCAGTGCGACTGTGAGCGAGAGATAGCACTTCATAAAGGTCCCTTTTAGGTACCACCTTTCTCTTGTTTGTAGTTATTATTGAGCCATCTGAGTAAACCCATTTTTTTCTAATAATTGTCGAGGTTTCCCACTTTGACGTCGTCACTTCTTGCGACTCAATTCCGAGTTTCTTCTCAGTTTGGTATTTTAGGAAAGCTTTTGCTTTATCGTAAAATGCATCCTCAATAAAGAGCGTTATCTGCGATTCCTGTTTAACTTGTTTGCTTTTTAATGCATCCAAGTGTTGGTAAAATATTTCCTTTGCAACGCATGGTTCAGTCGACGGTTCAGTCATGTTTTCAAGTCTCAATTTGTATTAAGTATGCATGCGCTGCTCATTTGAATATTTAATCAAATTGGCGGAGAGAGAAAGGGGGCCTGGGACTAATGAGTTGTTTTATAAACAAGATTATGAAAGCAATTTGCATCAAGTTCTTGCGTGGCTCAATGGTGATGAGAGAGGATTTCAAGTCTGAAGGTTGTGGGTTCGAGTCTCAGTAAGTATAAGAAAAATATGTGATAAAAGAATATTATGTACATGACTTAGTAGGGGGAGTGAGTGTGTAAGAGTTGTACATACAAAGTAAGGTGGTGGGTGGAGAGAAGAGAATAGAGAAGTTAAGGGAGGGGAGTCACAATCATAAATCTACTAATAACTTTATTTTTTATAATTATTAATTCTTTTCACCCCCCTAAAATGCCATGCCCCTATTTTTTTACTTCACCCCAAAAGATAATAAATCCCTTTTCAGACAGGTGTTAAAAAAAACTGGTTCGAAAAAAATGGACTGGTTCAAAAAAATTGAACTGGTTTGGACACAATTAAACCACAGAAAAAAATTGAACTACAACATATACATTGTCACTGAACCACATTATTTACACATCTAAGTTGACTTGTCATTACATGTTGCTTTGAATCTTTGACCACTCATGTTGTCCTTTAATTTGTTTTGTTGTTTCAGTGAAGAAGCAGCTAAAGTAATGGTTGAGCTTCTCAGAACTTATTCTGACGAAAATGCAATGGAAGTTAAAGATGACGCAAAGAACTGTATTGTAAGCCTTCTGGGAAGACCTAATGTCCTGATACTGGACTACTTATTGACTCTTCGACCAGTTGCTGTATTAGAAGGAGAGCCTATTCATCAGGTAAGCATTTTTGGAAAGCTATAAGCAAATAGTTTGTTTCCAGAAAGAAATGCAACTTGTTAACATCTTTTCCCCTTATGAAAAAGCATATTAATCATTAAGTAAATGCTACTACAGTTCACATTTGTAAACGTAAGTCCAGTAACATAGCAGACTAAGATATGATTGATGGTGCATCCATATTTGTTTAGCTTCTGAACATATTTGTGTCTGGAAGACTGGCCGACTATGTGGAATTCTATGAGAAGAACAAAGAGTTTGTTGATTCTTGTGGTGAGTTGATTATTTTGTTGCATTAGCTGTAGTTATTTGCTGTGGGAGTAAATTTTAAAGGAAAGTTTACCCAGGGATGAGGCAATGGTGGAAGCACTCTCCTAGAAAGGTTATGTTATCTGGATTGTGTATGCAGATTTGGCATTATCAATGGGTTGAAATGTTGGTTCTTACCCTAGTTCCAGCATATTATTTTCCAACTTAAACAAACTAAATGGAATTTAGTCTGATCTTCTTCAGATTTGTCTCATGAGAAGAATCTTCACAAGATGCGTGTGTTGACATTCATGTCAATTGGTGAAACAGCATCAGAGATCTCTTTTGATGATCTCTGCAAAGAGCTCAATATTGGAAAAGATGAAGTTGAGGAATTTGTCATTGAAGGTATTATTAATAACTTTTGTGAGACTGAGTAATAATTATTTGCATCCAGTAATGCAAAATGCAACAATATGAAATTTGCGATTTTTCCACAGCACTCCGATCAAAGCTCATTCGTACAAGAATAGACCAGGTCAACAAGAAAGTTATTATCAGGTATGATCCTGCATTATTAGGTTTGTGAAGGGGTATCAGTTATTTTAGTTGGTTAAAAAGGGAGTTTCTCATCAAGAACATTCTCCATTATTTTTATAACCAAACTACATACATAACATGTTGCACTCTTTGGCCTTTTGCTATTTTTTGATCCAAATTAACTTGATATAGATTTTATGGAGCGTTTACAGTAGTGCAGTTGTTAGTCCTTTTGAGAGAAAACTTGTCTTGTTTATTGTTTGGTGAAGTATCAGAGAAATTTAGGCTTCTTTGCTTTAGTTCTTTGCTTGATGAAAGAAGTTACCTTAAAATTGATTCAAGCTCCCTTTATTCTTCAACTCACCCTTCTTCACATGTTGCAGTCAAGCTTCTCTGTATGAAATAATTCTGCCTAAACCTTAAGTGATTGTTTTCACTTTTTTAGTTCTGGAACCCATCGTACATTTGGAATCAATCAATGGCAAGAGCTTCGGGATCACCTGGAGGAATGGCGACATAGTTTACA
Source organism: Ricordea florida (assembly GCA_949710005.1). Lineage (NCBI taxonomy): Eukaryota > Metazoa > Cnidaria > Anthozoa > Corallimorpharia > Ricordeidae > Ricordea > Ricordea florida. The sequence goes on from OX453275.1 coordinate 1,280,552, forward strand.
AAGTGTCCGCTCCAATTTGAGCACTGTTGTGCCTGCTGTAGATGGCTAACAGTTAATAATAAAACTCAAATGTACTTCCAGCTAAACTTGCATTGTTTCAGCTGTCCTTTGAAGACACAGATACATAAATATTTTATTAAAATTACATAGAAATATGTAGAAGGAAGTGAACACCATCTCCTTGACTCAGTAAGCCAATTAAGTTTGGTCAAAGAAATACTGTTACAATAACATGAACCTAAAATCAATGAAGCTATCAGAACTTTTTATTTGTGAGGGCTGCATTTTTTTATTTATTTTCATGTATGAGAAGTTATAAAGATTTTTCAGTGGATTCAATGTATACAATCGCTACTTTGTAAATAGTTCACACATGAGCCAAAGTACTTGGTGTATGTAGTTTCTGAGGAAGCTGAACAACAACAAACGGTTTCAACCCTGAACATGACTCTGCATAAATAACAAGGTACAATTATTGGATTTCAAAGAACATCTTTTCTTTTCTTTCCCTACCCCTGTCCCCGGCCATATTGCATGCTCACCGTGCCTTTTGTCTCCACCCCCACCACCACCCCCCCCCCCCAGAGTTTTATTAAATTGACCTTAGTGATTTCCCGCGGAAGGAGGTAACCAGTTATCTGTGCACGTTACTTTCCAAAGAACAGAACCTGCGGATCATTACATCTGATTTATTTCCAACATTTGCTGAGGAACAGAACCGGGCAGCCCAAAGAAGACACCGGGCTAGCCTGGGCCTGGGCCTATTCTGTGGATGATGATACTTTGTTGTCGTTTACATGATGCCTTCAGCGGGCAGGTGGAGTTTGAAACTGTCGAAAGTTGTGTTGTAGGTGACTTTTCCATAAAATTTGCATTGCAGCTTTGTTTTGTGCCCCTTTATTTCGAATAACAATGGATTCCGGGCAAAGTAACAATAAAGCAAACGGCGGTTCAGAAAAGCCTGAGCAAAAATCACCCGGCCGCGACGAAACAGATAGATTTTGTACCCAAGTTTACACAGTAAACATACCTGGAGACAGGCAGGACGAGGCAAACAACATTGTTAACGAAGCAGAGTTGGAGGTACGGTATGTTGATGAGTTAGTCGATCGCCTTCTCAGCGAACTGTCTTGTCAGTTCTCAGGATTGATTTCTTTGCGATGGTGTTTCTATTCAGTTGATAAATATTTGCCTTCGGAGTATTTCTTGGTATTTGCAACGGTAAAGAGGATTAAACGATCCTTTTCATGTACGGAGTGGTTCAGGCACACACTGTCGGGTTTTCATTTTGTTTTCTCCCCTCTACGAACAGTGTTTCACGTCTTGAGGACATATTCATGTGTATACGAAAGTATTATTGAATTAGAACTCTTGCTAGTTCGACCGGCAGACGAGCGAACTTCTGATAAATGTAGTAAACAAGCTGTGAAAATCCGAATGGTAATGTGTCAGAACAGCATTCAAACTAAATATGTATGTAGTTGACCGTCGAATTCAAGGGTTTTCTTTTTTTGTTTAACTCTGTAGTTCCACATCAACCCTTGATAACACTTCGTAACTATTTTTCACATCTTGGAACCTAAGAAACTTCTGGATTAACTCTTCACCAAAAGAAGGGAAGGTAAGATTTCCTCACAGGTCCCTACTTCATTATGCACGCTGTAGCCGTACGGTTTCGTTCTCAAAAATGTTTGCACGCGTACTTCCCAAGACAATTCAACTACAGCATGCATAATGAAGTAGGGACCTGTGCGGAAATCTCACCGAAGGGAATTAAAACAATGTTTTCAGACAAGTCTCATCTCGTCTGGATCATAGGGAAATTATACTCATTTGCCCCCATCTGAATTATTCGTTATTCATGTGCACTAAGCGTTCATGCCAGCCATCTCTAAATATGTTGCTCAGAGCTGAGATTTGATACAGTATACATGTGGCCATGTTATCATTTGCTCTCTTTTTTACTTACTCTCACCAAAATTATGATAAAACCTCACAGTCTTGCTAAGTGGTATTCAATTTTTTTACAATGACAAGGGTTATTAGCAAGCTAGCTAGTACAGCACAAATGCATGGCATTGTAGAGGTATGTTATCTGTAGCTTGTAGTATTTTTGGTTTTTACTTCATGCCAGTATGCCTTATTAAGTCTCCTGCACCCATCACAATGGTGCGGGAGACTATATGGCATACTGGCATGAAGTATATCCCAATGTTTTCCCCATTTGGTTAAAATTGCTATGACAGGTGAATGACTGCAAAAATTTGCACCACTTTATTAGCCAATCAAAAGTAAAACTTGGTAGGAGAGGTAGGGGTTAAGGATTATGGAATTCTAGGGGCATGGGGGATAGTGCATTTCTGAAAGCAGGGAGGGTGAAAAGTGTTGATGTCATCTGTATCTGGGTCAGTAAGTCATTTCTAGAAAAGCCCAATGCCCAGTTCTCAGGTTGGAGAGTTATATGCTTGTTAAATAACACTTTATTTTTTTTCTGTTTAAGATGGAGCATTCAACACATCATTCAAAGCACCGTGTTCGTCTTCAGAAGAAGAATGGCAGATACTATTTCCAGCATCCTTATGCAAGGCTATTTGTGGCTTATTTTGTAATTTTTTGTAACTTTTTGATTTATGCGGAAGATCCAGTCTCACACAGCAGGGCTAATTGTACCATACCTTTGGTGGGAAATGATTTTGCCTTTGTCACATACATGTAAGTTGGAATTTTCAGCCCTCCCTATTTCATAATCATATGCAATTATGTTAAACTTGAAATTATATTTAACTAAATTATTATATTAAAATTATTTTAATGATTCCCCTGACTCACAGTATATACAGTGTAACATTTTTTTTATTTTTTCCCAGGGAAGTATCAGACTGAATTTCTTTTTAGACTTGTTTGTTTCTAAATGCAACATAGTTAATTGCTGTCTTATTGCACATTGCATTTCATTGTGGTATGCGTTCATTACATTACACCTCAATTCACTTTTATTTACAAATTAGTAAAGCAAATGCGCTGCATCTGGGAGATAAATGGTCCTTAAAAGTAGTCAAAAACTTGAGCATGAAATTGCGTACATGTAGCTTTGCACAGCAATAATAGATTGATTCGTTGATATCCTTGTTATATGTTGACCCTTTTTTGGCATACATTTAGATAATGCACTCAAATGTAATAAAAATGGATAAATCATCCAAGAAAAATAATTTATTCAAGTGAAAAATTTTTCTGTTCCTAGGAAATGTATTGCCCAACCCCACTCCCTTTTAAATTAAATTATATAGCCTGTCTATAGTTAATAAATTGCTGTCCATTTTTTTTCAGGTATCCCCCAGGGGGGTGGTCAGTTCTTAAAGTGTTCATGTGGCTGTTGGGAATCATTACTGGCCTGTTTATTGGCAAGTTTTTCTTCCATAAAGTGGTGTTCAACCGATTATTGAGATTGCAAATGTTTTACCATGACAGTGGCTCATGGATGGTCATGTTTCTGACAACTTTGATTTCCCTGTTTGTATTCTCTTTCATCTACAATGGATTCCTGAGTCTTGGAGGAGATGAACTGTCTCTGTACAAAATAACAACCTATCTTGGTTTACAGAATGACAGCTTTATGAAAGCAGCAGGTTTGGGGACGTGGATGGGTGATTTTGTGACAGCATGGATGGTTACAGACATGATGTTACAGGTGTAGTGATTTAGTTGGTAAATTCTGGTTGTCATGTAGCAGTGTACATGTATATTGGTGTTGCAGGTGGTGTTTTTGTCAACATGTTAAACCAAGAATTTGATATGACCTTGAACAATATCCTATGTGCAGTACAAAAGTCATGTAACAAAATAAAAATAATATCTACAACACCAAAAAACATTATGACAAAGTGTGCTCTACAAGAAAATGAAATACACAGTGTATTTTCAACCCTATAGTCCCATTGCACTGTTTTGTCCAAGAATGAGAATGCTTGAAACACACAGTAGATAGTAAAACGAACAGAACAAAGTTAAAGTGTATGACTAGCTGTCAAAAATGGTTGAACAGTACTTGGCTTTGTCTAAACATTATATAAAAAATTCAAAGTTTCACTCAATTCTGAAAAAAGGCAGTTGACTGCCACAGTACTTCTTGCAAGGCATAGTCACATTGTTTGAATCTACCATTAAATGCCAAATCTTCAGCAGTATGAAACAGGGACAACTGCTGAGCCAGTTATTTGTCATGAATTGTTTGAATTGAAGCCATTTTTGTCTTCAGGACAAGTTATATCCTGACTGGAATAAAAAGTTGCGTAAGATCTGGAGAACTGGCTGGACTCGAATCTACCTATTCTGGATTGTACTCGCAATCAGCACTTCCATAGTTGCTTCTGGGATAATAATAGATTTTGTTAAATGGGACACACTAAATAGAGACTTTGTCTCCACCAATGAACTGTCACGAGCTTTCCTTGCATCATTTATTCTTGTTATGGATTTGTTAATCGTTATGCAGGTTGGTGAGTTGTATTTCATTTGAAGTATTTGTAGAATTAGTTGTTGTAGTCACTGTGCTTATATTGTTGGTGTTGGTATTGGTTTGTAGTGGTGATGTTGGTGGTAACAGTAGTAGTAGTTATATAGTAGTGTTACCAGTAGGTGTCATTGTAATTCATATGGCAGTGGTATTGATGGAGCTGTTTGTATTTCATTTGTCATTGAAGTATAGGTACTGTTAGTGGTTGTAGTCAGTGTGGTAATATTGCAGGGGTATCATGTTTCTTTCTTACCATTAATATGGACTAATAAAAGTAGAAAGGAAATGCTAAAACAAAGACACCAATATTATGCTAAAACGTTATCAGTCACCCTGATTTAATGATAAAAGACCTTAAAAATGCTTTCGTGGAATAAATAATATTCTTTTCCAGGTTTCAGCCATACATATGTATGGCCGTATGTGTGTATATAGATGCTATGCCTTTGTATTGTTATTGATACATGTATTGGTTTCTATTGGTGATATAGGTAGTTGGTAGTAGTAGCAGTAGTTATATTGTTCTGGTAGTCAATATGGCAATGGTATTGACGCTGATGTTTGTATTTCATTCAAGTATTGGTAGTTTTAGTTGTAATATGGGGGGTACGGTGTTGGTATTGGCCTTGTATTATTGAGGGTGGTATTAGTAGTAGCAGCCTCAGTTGTCATTATATTACTTAGAACATTAAATTTTATTGGTAGTGGTGGTTGTATTGCATTTTAAATATTGGTAGTGTTTGTGGTAGCATTGGTGGTGTGGTATTGGTATTGGTTTGTATTGCTGATGTTGGTAGGTTTGTTAGTTGTGATGATAGTGCATATAGGATTGGCATTCCTGGTACTGTTTGTTATTGTATGTCATAGGCTAGTGGTGATAACCATCAGATTGTTTTTAATTACCTCTTGAGTTGGGCGCATGTGGTATTCTGCATCAGCATTCTTCTCTGCATCTTCTTTTCCACTTGTGCTTGTGTTCCTAAGTTCTTGGTCTTGTGTCACAACATTTTGGCAATCCTGCCCTCCTCAGGCAAATACCAAACCAGTTACCTTTTGTCATTTTTATGATTTTTAGGATTGGGAGTTTCCTCAGTTCCAGGGAAACTTGGACGTCAAACTCCCGGGAGTGGACACGGCTTCTTTTTACATAAGACTTCCTCGGTTTTTGAAGAAAGAAAACTGGACGGTTCATATCACGGGAAAGTGGTTTAACTATGGCATAATCATGTTGGTAATCATCTTAGATTTAAACATGTGGAAAAACCAGATATTTTACTCTCCGTTTTTGTTTGGTCAATACACGGATAATGAGGGATACATTTACTCAGTTGAAGACGAGAACTTTTTGAAGACTGCTAATAAAAGCCTTCTCTCTTATGACTGGCGATCGCAGCACATTAACCCTGACACGAATCAGAGTTATGCACTTGCAGATCCTCGAATGAACTCAAAATACCTGGCATTTGCTTTGGGCGTGAAAAGTATCGCTTTTATTCCTTCAATTGTTGCGTTTTTGACCTTCGGTACCCTAATATGGCTTTACGGGCGCGAAGAATTTGTTGTCGAGACCACTATAGTCGACGGTGATAAAGTTGATGGTGTCGTTGTGGAAACGTTGGGTTCTGATGAAGACATTGCGGAATCTTCTCGCCTGGATGAAAAGAAGCTAACTGATGGTGACCCATCATCCGAGATACCAACCGATGATGTAACTGATGCGCCGGTGCTAAGGAACATTCAAAAAGTCACATATGTGTAGGGTGCAATTCCACTTTTTGGCTTTCAAGTCCACATGTTTTAGAGTGAAAACGTTATCACAGTTTTGATTTTTTAGTGATTTGCTTTAGGGACGGACCATTAGAAAAGTGATGGGGGGGTGGGAGTGGGGAAGTTTCAGCTTGCACGAATTTTTGTTTTCGCTCACTGCTTGTGCAGGAATTTTTTTTCAGGTGAACCCCTCTGCACGAATTTTTTTTGCTATGTGTGAAAAAGTCACAATTGGACCTTCCTTCTGCACGATTTTTTTTTTTACCTTCTTCTTTGCATGAATTTTTTTTCTTGGCATTTTCCCTTGCATGAATTTTTTTTTGTTTTTTTTTTGTCCCACCCCCCTCCCCATCACTTTTCTAATGGTCCGTCCCTTACTAAGAAAGTAGTTCAATTAAAATAATCAATATGAGTATACTGTAGTTGCTAACACCGTAGTTTTCTCTTTAAGGGACCGTTCACTTTTTACAAGGGAGCGGGGGCTAGTGTGATTCGGTAAGAACCATTTAAAAATTGCGTGCCCTCCCCTCAGCTTACCAATTTTTTTTTCACATGCCCCCCCCCCCCTTGAAGCAGCGATTTCATAGATGGGCTCCTATTAAAACATGCCATTTCAAAGTACTATTCTATTGTGGGCGCAAGGAAGCGGATTGGTCAACATTAATCCGATTAGTAAACAAACCCAATTATCACTGAAATTTTTGTAGAACCTTAGAAATTTTTCTGGTAAAATCGCTCAGCTTAAGCATGACATTGACAAGAACTGGTTTTTTGCCGTCGCGGTACCAACCTTAGACGTAAACTGACATTCAAGTTTGTTCGAAGACGTATTATAAAGTGTTGCTCGAGTGAACGCTCCGGAGAGCGTTTAGTTTAGAGATATTTACGCTATTTTAACAGTTTCTTTAAACAGGCTCGCATTTGACTCGGTCAGCCGATAAACTTGAACTCAACATAGTGAGATCCTTGTACACTTCTACTGAATGCAACTGACACAAATTTGAATGGTTTGATAAACCAGTTTCAAATAATTAAACCGTTTGCGTATCAAGGCTTTACACAAGTAGCCCAGTGTAGAATTCAAACAGACAGCCCAGTGTAGGCTTCAAACAGACAGCCCAGTATAGGCTCACGCCTTTATGTACATGTACAGATTTTTGCCCAGTTAACGTTTTGTTTAATGAAATCCTCTTTAATATTGTTTTTGATATGTACAGTTGCCTATGTTAGTAGTCAAAGCCTTAGTGGTCTTGGGCGCTTTCCATTCGACGAAATTTTCGAAAATTTCGGGTGGGAATCTATATAATGGAACAGATCTTTTCCCGGAAAAGATTTTCGAAAGTCTAGGACACCCTTTTCAGTTTTCTTGAAAAGTGGAAATTTCGGTATTTTCGAAAATTCTCGTGTTCCATTCAAAAGCTTCCGAGTCTGATTTTCCTCCAGTCTCCTCGCATACTCTTTGGAAGAAAAGAAAACAAAATTGCGACTGCGAATACAAAGGAACCGTTGCTTGCATGAAGCCACTTATACGGTTCCGACTTCTCCCTATGAAGCACGAAACTGCAGCCAGTGAGGGTATCTCGTTTTCATCATCGAACAAGAGCGAATTGAAAATGAAATCGGGATCATAATCGGTTGCTGCGTAAATTTTTAAAACACCCGCCATTCACACGAACACACGATTAGAGACGTGAAGAAGCCTGGGGCAAAAACTGACCACGTGACAACCGAGATTAGCCCGTTCCATTCGAGACCGAAAATTTTTGGTGAATGGAAAGGACCCCTTGCGCCTCTATAAGTTATATAACAGAGCGACGGTCAATCAGCTCTACGATTGGTTAAGCAATATCTGCATCACTTGAGTAGAAGTAGGCACAGTCTGCGCATGCTCAAAACTGTTGTAACTATTCATTCCTGAGTTGCGCGGTTTTCACTCGTTTCCATGGGTCAAACCGCCTTTACTAAGCCCACTGGTCCACGGTTCAATGAGCACCCCCCAACAAATCAACAACATTGCTCTGCGGTACTGAAGGGCGGTTTGGGTTCTGGAATCAAGGGCTTACCGAGTCGCACATGGTTAAGAGTTTGATGTACTGAAATTACTGAGCTTGTTTGTTCGGACGTACATGTATCTTCTTGACAAATACGTCTGATGATGGTTTTTTTCTGAAAAAGAGCGTTTTACCGAAAGAGCGTTTAAAAATAACCAAAGTATGTTTCTTGCCGTCAGTTGTTCGTACAAACCCCTTACAAGAGGAACCGAGGAGATTACACAATCGCTTGGCTTTCTGAATGGTTTTCAACTGAAAGATACAGCTTGATGAGCTTAGCGAAGCGGCACATTTGAAATCTCCAGACCTCGAAGGTTCAGCACCATAAAATCGTAAGTACTCGGCTTCCTTGGAGTCGGATCCGATCTGCAAAGTCGCATTTCCGGGTGGTACCGAAGCACCATCGATTTGTTTCGTGGTCTTTCCGACCTTATATTCAACTTGCCATTCTTTGAAAAGAATCGCTGGTTCGTGGTGGAAGTCAACAGCTGGCTTTCTTCGTTGCGCAGTAAAATTTTGATGCGCGGAATTTAACTGAACGCTGTTTGTTTTGAACAGGGAACTGAATTTGAAGACAAAAAGGGCGCTTGTCGCCACAAATAGAACCACGCTAAAAGTGAAGTTTCTCCTAAACATTCGGCAAATGCTGAGGAGATAAGAAACCCAATCGAAATTCTGGTTATGTGAAGATCTTATCCTCTTCACCATGTCAACTTTGTTGGGTAATAAGCTGTCGACACGTAAGCGTAGTTGTCAGTAGTAGTTTACCGTCCACCGTTCATGTTCATGGTTCATTTCCACCGGAGACGAAAATCTGCCATTGGGAATCCTAAAACATCACAGAATTTTAAAATTTTCTGTACCGGCCCTTCAAGGTAGACTAGGCTCTTCCATCAGCTGGCCGAGTTAAAGGTTTTTGGCAAAACAGTTTGTTTTCCCGCTTTGGTCAATCAACAATGGCGAGACTTCTTGCGGCTATTTGTTATTATTTGCCAATTGAAGCAAGTCGAGACAAGCATAAACCAACGCACGACAGAGATATGATAAATAAAAGGACAGAAACCAATGGGATATCCCAACCGAAAAAACCGTCACAGTTGTATGAAAATCCAATC
>OX453275.1:1295000-1347500 GCA_949710005.1 Ricordea florida
CCCGTGACAGAGCTGATACATGGCACAAACGTGCTAATTGTTTTTTTTGCAAGTTGAAGCTAGACGTTCAGAATCTCCATATTTTAACTCAATGTACAGAAGTTATGATTTCTTTAGTGGTTTCTTGAAGAAGTATTTTGAAAATTTCACTCTGTAAATTAACTGTTTGACTAAAATGTTTGACTAATTTGATTGTAAATCGATGTAAACAGCGTATGTGGCGGTATTGCGTTCACTATGATTATCTTCCTTTAGATCACTTTTATCTTTTCTGATTTCCAGTAACTGGAACAACCCTTTTGGTGAATTTATGTTGAAGAGCCGAAGTTGGCAGCTCATCCAGTTACGTACTTCAGTTCGAATAGAGCTTTAAGGTGACAAATTGACGAGGAGAAATTAGAACGCTTTTCTCTATCAAACACAAAGCAATACAAAATTGGTACACCTGCGAGATCATGTTGTTAGATTTTCCTTCAAAGAAAGCCGCGTTTGTATTGTAATTCTGGAAATTTGCTATCTTATCAGATGTCTTGAGGAAGAACCGTCTCGAAAAAAATAAGGAAAACGAGGTTCGTCCTGTGTTATCACAGTGCGCCCACCAATACACTGTATAAATTATATAGCTTGCGCAAGGGATAAAAATCAATTATCCGTATGTTCTCCTCCCAAAGAGATATTTCACAAGTATTTTTCGTAATATTTGTAGCCTGGCGTGGTCGTCTTCGTGTGCCGTCATTCTACCCTTGTTAAGTTTTAAGGTCGTTTGTTGGCATTGTCGTTGACATTATTTTGCTCTCCGCTTCCTGTCTTTAATGGTCGTGCCCGTTTTTGGGAGAGGCATCGACGCAATGGAGCAAATTTGAATTAGATGTTCATGGCGCAACTAATGATTCCTCGCTGTTGATAAAACCCGCAAACTGGTAAGTTCAAATGAAAAGTGTTTAAAGAATAAACCATGCAGGATTATATTTTGAGTAATTGCAAAAATAATGTAATTTTAATCGCAATGAAACAACCAATTAAAGCGTGTGCCACTGATTGGGCGGATGACAACAATTGTTACAAGTGAAATAAAATTTTACAATGTTTGTAAGTAATCGGATAGCGCGCCTCGACAGAGCTTCGCTACAAAAAAAAAAATACATCTAAAAGGACGATGCATTTTAGAGCTGTGGTGCCTTAACGAAAGACTAAAAAAACACGAGTTGACGACAAAACCTAGAAATAACATTAACTGAGAAGCCAGACTTTGCCAAATGGTGAGTGATTCTTCGGAAAGAACTTGCTTATTCTATCTAATTTACAGCCGCGATGAAAATCTTTGCCTGCAACTTTATTATTAATAAGTGAACGCAAAGGGTCTAACCAAGAATTAGTATGAAAAGCAAATGGACAGTCTATTTTTTGATAATCAACCCGGCAAGATTTCCAATTTTTGATCTTTACTCGTGGCGATTCGAATACGAAATCTGTATGGAATATGGAATTCGCCAATGGCCTAACAATGTAATTATTTCCTAACGCATTTCAGAATTTTGCGATAAAACAAAGACGCACTTTACTTCGATCTTTGCACCGGTGCTTCAGATTTACTGTTTGAATATTCATCATGCCGACCAAGAGAACAGAGTTTGGGAGAAATACATCCTTTAAACATGAAATTTCATGGGTCAGTGAAATTTATGAATAAATATTCCAACCAATATTCTGTTCACGGTTTTGTGCAAATAGAACAGAAAAACGACGGTTATGAAAAATTTGAATCCGTCTACACCGGAAAATAGACAATAAATATCTGGTATGGCTTGATTTTTGCTTCATATTGTTTATTGTAAAAGGGTTGCGCTCACGAATATTCAGAGTGTGTTATTTTTTATTTTATTTTTTCTCTCATTGTTGTCAACTTACCTTCATTAATAGATTCGCAGAGGGGTAATTCAGTTTCTACGCGGACATTTCTGAAATATTCGATTAACAGAATATTTAATTTGCAGCGAGAGAAACGCGTAATTAACGACGGGAGAAAGAATTTTGTCCATTTGGAAATGTAAACACAACCGCTTTGACTGTCATGTCCAAGCAAACATACGGGTACCATATGCTGCTTTCTCAAACAGTCTTGTCCGAAACTGCGCCAAGTGGTACATTTCTGTATTAATTTTTTTTTTATCAAACCTCCAGAACATTCTGAAGGAGAGAATGCACAGAGGAATCAATAACGGAAGCAACAGAAATAATACGGCAACCTTGTGTACAGCCGCCATTACGTGATTGGAAATGACCGCGGACTAATGTAAAGGAGACTAAACTTGATTTTACTGACGGCAACATTTTCACACAAGAGAGAACACAAAATGCTTCAAACAAAAGTTCAAACAGCGAATCGCTGCATCCTTTGTGTGACATCAGTTATTTTACTCAGTTTCCTTTTTAAGTTTTGCAACAGAAATCATCCAATCACAGCGAGTGTATTTGCATCGTGGTATCTTCATACTAATGCGGAAGCAGTAGACTCAAGGGTCTGTGTTCAGTCAGTATTGCATCGTGTTCAGGAAGGGCTGTTTGTTACTGTGCGCAAGGGAATGTTGGGTTTTGAGCGTGGTCGCACAAAAGTTTCTAAGTGATAGGTATTAAGAAAGCTGGTAAAGCAAACTACCAGTAAGGCTGGAATATGTCATTTAGAAGATCAGGATTGGAGAAAATAGAGGTAAAATTATTTAAATGACACTGTGGTAATGAACCTAGAAATTGCAAAGCAAAAACTTGAGAAATTTCAAAGACAAAGGCTCTGTTTTTCCGACGGAAATGAGAAAATCTATGCTTCTCATTTTCGTCCTCACCTGCCGAAATCAAATAAAAAACGTTTCACAAATATTTGGATTCGGCAAGAAATTTGCCCTTGGAAACCGGCTCCTTGTTATGAAAGTGATGCAGTACTTCAATCATCTCTACCTCCTGGCCTGGTGTGATGTACCCTTGGGCTAGATGTTTTGAGCTAAGTGCTGTACATAGATGGGGATATTTTGTATTCCGCGATTTTGATATCTTTTAGAAGGAGGTTGTATCCTAATAAGTGCAACCTAATTGGCAGTATTGTTTTAGTACAAAAACTTGACTAGAGGATTTAAATGCACCGATCGTGAAACGTCATTCAAAATGAAGAATTCGTACACTGGCCGGGGGGTGTAATCAAATTCGAAATCATCCGGTTTTCAGAGAGAGGTTTTGTGCAAACATAAAAATGTAATGATCAGGATATTTAAAATCACAAAGAACTTAGACTTCTTCCGAAAAATAAAAGGAAAACATACGATACAACCTGAAACGAAAAGCAGCAAAAAAAAAAAAGAAAATAGAAAAAAAATTATTAAATTATGCGGTGTTTTCTAGGCCCCACTTTCTTCGTATTTTATTAACTGGAGCGACACAGCTCCTGCATACTGGAAACATAAATCTAAGCATTTTCGTGCATGATATTGACGATCAGTGGGTTTTTCTTCCGGCATATAATATCCTTTCTTCTTTGTATCGTGATGGTGGGATATACACTATAAGTCTTATTCTCTCGCTTTTATTATCAAACCAAGACAGAAAATTTTCGAAATGAAAAAGTCATTAAAAATACAAATAACAGAATTCCAAACCGTGTCTGTATATATCCTCCATTAGTTATCTTTTAATGCTGAACTCACTACCTTTTTCAGAGTGTGCAATACTGTGTGATGTTTGTAATGCTTTATCTTTCAAGATTGCAAATGGACAATCGGCGACAGAAAAAGAAGAAATTCCAGTACCCTCAAGAAAAATTTTAGAATGAAATGCCTGGTACATTGCGTTTTTCTGATAAGTGCTCATTCCCGCGGTGATCAAAAAGGCGTAACGTCTTGGAATGATTCAACGCTGAACCCTCGCATTGAAATATATATAGGCTATTGACTCTTTATAGATTATTGACTCCGTATGAGTTATTGACTCTGTATAGGATATTGACTCTGTATGACTTGTTGACAAGGCGGGAGCTCAAAAGAGATGGATGTTGGCGGAGCTTTTCTTTTTGCGTTTCCACCGTGGCGCAGTCGTGAGCAATAAAACGCAAAGAAGTACCGAAGCCTTCTTTACTAAACAAGCTTTTTGGACTTTATTGCATGCTCAACCTGTCTTGCAAGAATGTGTGGGAAGTCCCAAGCGGACAAGATAAAGCTGTCTAGCCTTCTGTTGTGGCCAATTACGTTGTATAATTTTTTTCATCTTTTCGCTCAGGCAGCCAATCACAATACAGGATTTGGTTCATCTGGCCAATCAGAATGTGGGGCGATTAACAGCACAGCTGGACCATGTAACCAAACAAACGGTCAACTAACGTCAGACTCTTCAGTAGCTCGTGACTTTTCAAGGGGAGCTTGACATATTAAGAGCGCAGCAACACATTTTTTAAAATTTCCTCTCAACAGACCTTGTTGATGCATAGTTCTCAACAGTTCTTTCGACAAATGTCAGTCATGCAGCTAATTGACTGCATTATCTTACTTATGAAGCAACGAAGCAAATTTGACGAAGAAACTTGATTTGCCTTGCTCATGCGCATTTCACACTGCACCGTTTCACCGGACCGAGTGACAGCTCGATTGGTCAGGTTCAAAAATTATTTTTAATTTTTGGTTTTGTGACTTACTCACTTAAGGCAAGAGCAAAAGTAAAGACCCATAACTCATACGAAAAAGTGCATTGCATCCTTTTGCTTTAAAAAATTCAACGGTCACTCACTCCGCGCAGTGTTTTTGACGAAATATAATGAAGAAGAAAACTCTGTTCTTTAATTGTGTTCATTATAAGGTTTTCAAGCACGGCGCCCGAGGAAAAATGCGAAAAAATATTGTACTTCCTGTTAAAATGGTACACTCTAAATAAACGAAATGGAAATTCAAAAAGGCTTTTAAAAGGAGAAAACTATGAATAAGATAAAAATAAAGTTGTAAATGAAAAACTAAATAAAATGAAGCTAATAACGCAGGAGTTTTGAACAATATTGTACCTCTATTTTCGGTTATTAATTGACAACTTTTGTTATATAATCAAACTCAAAAATATAACACATAGTAATGGCAATAGGAAGTGAAAACTAATCGACGTTCCACGCATGCGAAGATGTGCAAACTATAAATCATATACGTAGGACGGAATGGTTTTATTAAAATGCAGCTAAAGGTTAAAGACGGAGTGAATTCAGAAACTCGAGAGTCCATCAGCCTTCACTGAGACTGTCCCCGAACATTGTCTGCGGCGAATTATTGTTCGGGAATCATATGGACGGTGTGAAGGTATCGTTAGAGAGTACTTTTGTACATTAACTGGCCGTGGACTGCATGTTTCATAAGCCGATACCTCAGTTACAAAAAGATAAGCGACGGAAAATGCAAATCAGTTCAGTCTCACAAGCAAGTCATCAGTCATAAATTAGCTATCTATATTTTCGATTCGTCTTTTCGCATTTTAGAAACAGTTTGCGAGCCGAGCAATATTTTATATGTCCGTCTTCAAGATACAAACATTATCACTCTGTTATTTTATTTTGACCAAGTACTTTTCTCCACAGGACAAACTCACCGAGGAACAAATCGAAGGTAAGTTAATTTATATTATTCTTTATCGCAAGGCGC
This sequence comes from Ricordea florida, assembly GCA_949710005.1. NCBI lineage: Eukaryota > Metazoa > Cnidaria > Anthozoa > Corallimorpharia > Ricordeidae > Ricordea > Ricordea florida. The sequence goes on from OX453275.1 coordinate 1,300,658, forward strand.
TGAACAGTTGTGCTTTTCCCGCATGTCTGCGTTGGAAACAGACTTCATTTAAATCTAAAGAAACGAACCCGTCGTTGGTTAAGCCGAGCATCCGGCGTGCGCATTTCAATTGACTTTTACATCAACAAAGTCGATAGGAGCTGATCATGAAGCTTTAGCAGCCTTTGAAATAAAAAGATTTAAAAGAGGCACTTTGTTGAACTGTTAATTTAGTCATCCTCCAATGGATTATTCAAATAAAATATAAAGGACTACTTTTACCAAGAGCGAATTTCAAATGCTTTCAAAACGTTTCTTTTACAGTAAAAGCATTGATGAAACGCAGCTAATTCAAGAAATTATCTTTTTGCAAGCAAACAAAGAACCCCCGCATTTTTCAAGTCTAGAGAGTGAATGTTACAACATTCAGTAGTCGCAAAAAGACACCTTGCCACAAAACGTACGGCAGCGAAGAAGATGGGATTTTTTTCTCTTTCGGTTCATATATAAATGTCATTCTTTTCGCCTGTCAAAGTTCTTTAAGGAATATTTTGAAAATTGTTTCGTTTAAAAATTTCTGGCTTGGAAACATTAACCAACGTCACATGACAATATTCTTCTCCACGGGCACCAGGACTTGATATAGTATCGACAAAAGGTTTGGAGCCATGTTACCTGATTAGAATTCTTGAACGATTGCAGAACGATTGTAACAGGAAATTTCACGTTAATGTGTTAATGCTATTGACTGTAGTGATTTGAGTTGGTGTTGGATTTATTTCGCAAAATATTGTGAACTATATGCCACATATGGGTATTATAACATTAATAATAAAATTAACCATGCGTTTACAAAAGAGACCTTCAAAAATTCCTCCTGGAAGTATTCGTCCCGATTTTTTTTTAATTTGTTCGTGTAACGTGCTTAAGAAACGCCGTTGGTCCTCATGTGAACGCCTGGAAGCGCAGATTGGCCAGATTGTAGAGAGACCCTGATGTTGCGTAAACCAGCCAGCTTTAAATTTGATGTGCTTTATAAACATCTTGCATTGTTAATTCTCATGGTACCTGGAGAAGACTGACTTGGCTAGCTGAAAAATAGTGCACCAAATTTAAATTTAAAGATATTCTACGTTGTATCTGTCTCTGCTTTGTATCATTATTGAACAGATTAAACCACTATTGTCAGGAAGGGTTCCTTGTTAAAACATTTTATGGAATTCAAATTAAGTTCGCTATCTATAAATTTGGGTTATATTCATAATAACAATACCTACATTTCGGTATGATTTTGCCACGTTTCATCAAATCAGTATATTGCAGAAGTGTGCAGAAATGTATAGTTTGCTGCTTGATTAAAAAAAAGAGAGAGAACGCAGGAGATCACAATAGCCCATTTCCGAGTTGCTACATGCCTCAGTTTCATAGCGAGTCCAGGTGCATGACCATCCAAATGGAAATGAGTTTAATTTGCATAAGAATACTCTATCATTTCCATTTGAATGGTCTTGCACCTGGACTCGCTATGAAACTGAGGCATGTAGCAACTCGGAAATGGGCTATTTTGATCACCATTGAAAATACAACCCTCAGTGTCTGAACTGTATTTACATTTGAGTGTTGATTTTAGCCAGTTCTAACTCTAATTCAATTACACATTCCTTCAGAATATCGAGACGCTTTCAAATTCTTCGATAAAGATGGAAACGGATTCATTACAACGCGCGAGCTGGGCGCTATTATGAGATCACTCGGTCAAAATCCCACAGAAACCGAGTTGCAGGACATGGTCAACGAAGTGGATTACGACGGTAAGGCTGTTAACCCGGCACACGGGGTGTTATTGTTACTGCAGCCCTTAGAGGAGGGGTGGCAATGACAAGCTTATAATTGTAATATAAAATGGCAAAAGCAAGGATTCAACGCAGGGTCGAGGGGAGAGGGGTATGACTACAATCCTGGACACTTTGCAAAACAAGGTAACCCAAAGGCAGTATCTCCCCGCCCCCCTCCCCCACATTCAATATTGATTTGTTGCCATGAATGATGACAGTGGCTATCAACATTGTTGAGGGGAAGGGGGGTGGTTGTAAAAAACGAAGAACAATGTTTTTGGGGGTAAACTAAAAGTAGTAAACTATAAGAAGAATCCTTAAACTAAATTCAAAGTTGAACTCCATGTTTTGCTGTGGTTTAGGGAACGGCGTGGTAGACTTTGATGAGTTCGTCAACATGATGATCAATCAAAATAACAATACATTGGATCAGGAAGAGCTGCTTGAAGCTTTCAGAACATTTGATGGTGACGACAAAGGATACATATTCTCAAACGAGATTCGATATGTGATGCGACACATGGGAGAGAGCATTCCAGAACAAGACATCAATGAGATCCTGCAAGACCATCAACAAAGCCGCAAGAGAAAAATCACATTTGAAGGTAGGAACGACAGTCAGAATGACACATTTCAAGAATTAAGGTTTCACCAGAGAAAATGAGGGACTCTTGTGTTCTCTTGGGTTTTATGATCCGCCTTGATAAGTCAATTCCCTCAGACCTTTGTTCCTCATGATCAACCGACAGGAGACGTAAATTCAGTTAATTAATTTTCCAAGGGTATTAGGCTTATCACACAAGAGAAACAGATGGGTCAGGAGCTTAAACAAGAAGACAATACCAGCAGCTAACATATATGTTTATCAGTTTTCATAGTTTGAGAGTTACGGTTTGGAACCTCTCACGTTTATATTATGATTTGAGCGCTTTTCAAATAAGCATTCTTGTGCCAAAACCAAACTTATTACTCTGACTCTTACTCAAAGTCCCGAGAGCCAATGGACAGTGGTCCTGTTTGGGGGTATTGGTAAGTTAACAATGGCCGTGACCCTTGTAGCTAGTGCCCGTGCCTGGGCCCGGTGCTCAAATTTTTCCTCGGGCACCAACAATAAAGCTTTGTTCAAACTAGTGCCCGGGTACCTAGCCTAAGCAGGGCCTTTGAATTACAGCCTTGAAATGGAGTGGGAGGGGGAAGCTGGAAAATCAACATGGCTTTGTGACAACATTGGTCTAAAGAAAGAACGGGCGCTTTGCTCTCATAGTGTCTCAACAATTTTGAAACCTGTTGTAGTACAAATTGGTTTTAGTTCTATTTCTTAAGATTTTGAAAAACTAACCTATATGTAACATATTACCGGCTTGGAATTAGTTTAGACAGTCATCGAAAAATGCACTATGTGTTCCAGTATACTTAATGCGCTAAATAGTGTTCCTCCAAGCTATTGGTCGTTTCTTTCACACGTGATATGCTTAAGAATTTCACCTTGTTTTCTACAGAGTTTGTGAAACTGGTAAAGCCGGAAGTATGAAGAAGCACTGCACCTTTGCTGATGTCATCTCCCTTCTTACCGGAAGTGACGTTACATGGGAATCATTTCACGTCAGCTATATATCTCTGCAGAATGTCAATCAATGCAACCAACAATGAAATCAGTTATTTTATTTTGTAATCAGTAAATTTACCAGGACGAAATACTTTTAACGATGTCAATTGTCATGAATAACTGAATGAGCATGCGTGTTTTGTACATTGGCGTGGCTCGAAGGGATTCGATTGCCATGACAACGTTTCAGTCACATGGTCTGGGGACAGACGCCTCTGTATTGTATTGCTTCTTCCACCTTCGTTTTAAGTCACAATTCAAATTCAATGTGAAATGTAATAAATGCATTTTGTCACTTATTTATATCATGTATATCAAACTCCAGAGTTTTATTTAAGGTTAATAAAGTTTATTTTTCTCGCAAATGTCAAGTCAGTATGTCATTGTCTAGCTAACACTAGCTATAAATAATTCTTAAGCCTAATTAACTCCATGTAATATGGATCTAACTTTCCACTCTTTCACTCAACCTTCAGTCCTACATTGTGGTTCTTCTAATGCTCGAGTCAAACCCTGGCTTGCAACACGGTTCTAACATAAATAATTCTATTCCCAGAGCCAATCTTTAAGCCACACAGGATAGTCATAACTTTCAATTCTAGTTTGAAACTTTCAATTCTAGTTTGAAACTTTCTAACTATCACCTTTAGCTCGTATTGTTATGCTTGGTAAACGGAAATGCGTTCTTACGCTAAACGCGCTCCCGACAATACAGTCTGGATGTGTGTGTTTTTTTTTCCTATCGTTTGAATGACATACAGTTAACAATTTATTCATATTCTGCGGGTGGGATTTTTTAATGATAATTTTCTATTTTTTTTTTCTCTCGCCAAAAAGCAATGACTCCTTAAAAAATACTCAACAGTGTACAGTGTAAGGCGTTTCTGTCTATTAACCTTCTATAAAAATCCGCACGATTCAGTGGTGTTAATCTCAGGATTAAATTGAATGGGACTTTCGCGGCTTCACTCTTCACAAACCCAATAACGACTTACAGTATAATTAAAATTTAATCGTTTATCTTTCGATTCAATTTGATATAAATCATTCTTATATCAACCAATCATATTCTCGCGTTCACTGTAGTATTATTGACAACAGAACAGCACTAATGTCTTTTATATTTTAACGCAAGCTGCCCCATAAAAATCCGTGAGCCTGTTACTCCGTCAAGTCTTGCAACAAAAATTTATAGTCTAATTGTCCACGAATGTTTTCCTGTCAGTTTACTATTTTAATCGCGTTTGGTGCTTTGACTGCTCTTGATCAAGGTATGTTGCAAAATCTTCATTTAGTTTATCTTATTTATACATTGTAATCCTGGTGTTTGTATCTAATGTTGAAATAACATGAACTGATGAACTAAATCCTCGCCAAAAACTTTAAAGCGCACACATTTGAAAATTGGTTCAAGAGCGAACAGAAATCTACGTTACATTGCCACTGAAAGCTGTATAAACACGCTCAATCTTGTCATTGCCTTATTTATCCAGCTAAAACACTCCAGCCATTAATAATCTATCCAAGCTTTTCGTCTTGCTGTCTATGAGTTTAGTGGAACCGGCTAAAGAGACCTATTTATTGGCACTCAGAATTCCAGCTTTATAAGCCACTTCAAAGTGATGTTAACAAACAAGACGATACAGTTAATATATGTGTCCACTTTGTTCGGTATGAAAACAAACAAGACCCGTGGTTAATTGCTGCTGTGATGTTGGCACAAGATAAGAAAGAATAGTTCTCGTGAAAAAAAAAAATATTAATAAAATGAAAAGTAAAGGTTGGCTCAAGAAAGCTCAGAGTCTAAGGTAAACTGGGAAATAATTAAAAGATAACTCTGGCATTTTTCAGCTTTCTCTTCACAGATGTCTGAAATCGTAGTTTAACTGGCTTTGATGCCAGAACATTCAGTGTTTATCAGTGACCACCCTCTAGGTTCAGGAAGTGTCCAGTATGAAAGGCGGTTGATAGAGAAACTCCTAGCTCACTACCATACTGATGTACGACCAGTTGAAACTGTATCACAAGTCCTGCAGGTGGAATTGGGTCTTCAACCTTACAAATTATTAAGAGTGGTACGTAACTTATTGACCAATTTCATTTGTTGCTTTGACCGACTGAACTTATAAGGACGTCAATGATGGAGTCGAAGTATCTCTTAGGGATCACAGTACAGTACTGTTCAGTAGCTTTCCAAAGGATGGTCACACTGCAAGTTAGAACCACACACACTGGGTCTGTATTGTAAAACAAACAGTACCACAGTACCGTTCAGTAACTTTCCAAAGATGAAGAAAATAGGAATCAAACTGTAATATTAAGCCTTTCGGATAGTCGAGCTCACTGAATTCAATCCAGTTTTATAATTCCTTCCCTCTTTACTGCGCCTCATTCCCTCTTAACTGCGCCTCTTTACTTCTTTACTGCGCCTCTTTCCCTCTTTATTGCGCCGCCTTCCCTCTTTACCGCACTTCTTTACCCCTTAACTGCGCCTCCTTCTCTCTTTACTGCACCTCTTTCCCTCTTTACTGTACCTCCTTCCTTCTTTACTGCGCCTCCTTGTAGTTGAGGTGCGTCGGGTACAAGTGGCGAAGTTTCCTTGTTATGTGTTAATTTTCTTCTTTCAGGACGAGATTGAGCAGCTTCTTAAAATGAGCTTATGGTACAGACTGGTTAGTAAGTACATAACCTGACCGAGAAACTGAAATATTAATTATGATAAAATTTCTCTTTCTTTAATTTTTGTTGGCGTCCTACCGGTATTTTAGTTTTACGTTTCTATTTTTCAGCATTTTGGCTGTGGACAGCATTCTGCTAAAGGCGTCACTTGGGCAGTGGATACTTTTACATTTATTGAGACACTCATTTCGCTCTTAGCCTGTTAGGCAGTCAGTGAATCTAGCACGGACCCTCCATTCGCCAGTGGCAGTTTTTGACCGAGTTAATCAGTCGGTCAGTCAATCAACGAGACAGCGGATCAGTTAATTAGTCACTCAGACAGTCGTGCCGATTTCCCTGCAGTCAGTCAGTTAACCACTCAGGTATAGTTACTCCGTAGGAGTCAGGGAAGTAGGTAGGCAGAGAAAAGTCTCTTGTGTTTAATTATAATGAAAGTTCGGTAATTAGAACAAATGCTTATTGCTTCTATTTTTATGTGTTTCAGACTTGGGTGGACCCAGCCCTTTCTTGGGACCCAGAGGCGCACGGAAACCTGACCTATGTTGCTTTGCCAGTTGCCTCAATATGGACACCCCCTGTTGGACTCTTCAACTCGTACGTGAAAATATTCATTGTCGATAGGCTCAAAAAACCCCTTGAACCTTATTCAGAATCTTCCCTTTTTTTCTATAGACTCGAAACAGGCGTTGCACCGGTTTATGAGGGCGGAGATGGAGACCTTAGTTCATTGGTCTCCATACAATACAATGGTAATATTAAACTTGCCGTGCCGACGATTCTCAGTGTTTCCTGCATTATGGACATGACAATGTACCCTTTCGACTCCCAGCAATGTAGCTTTGAATTCGGTAAGTGAATGGCTTTAGATTGATAGGTCACCAAACTTTTATTTCAGTAGGGTAATTCAATCAGTGTTCATAAGAACGCTGAAATCAAAAGAGACTTTGAATGAATTATTTGGCGAGGGTGACATTATGCCATACTTTCTTGTCGTAAAATATCCAGACAAAAAAACATTTTGTTTATTGATGCATGCCACTGCACACATTGTTCAAGTTATGGATCTAAAAGGGAAAATTGGTATGCTCGTATTATTTTTACATGACATGAATGTTAATATCATTCATGATTGTCACATGTTTTACCACCTGCAAAAAGACCAGTGCCTTGCTTAATTTCCTTCATTCTGTTGCAGGCACATGGGCGTACACACGAAAAGAACTGAACTTCAAGGCAGATTACGAGACATCAACATTAGCAGAGTCCGAAGAGGACTTCAGTGCTTCTGGGTGGCGAGTTAGAGAATACAGAGGTCCATGTTATTCAAATGAATGTGACTTTTTTATTTGATGAAAATAATTTAATTACTAAGTCTCAAATGGAAGAAAAGTTGCCCCAAGGGACATAAATTATTCATCTAATGAAAAAGAAAAAAGAATTGGCACCTTGATGGTTTAACAAATGCAAGGACATGAAGGAAGTGTACGTCTAGTTAATCATGAAAATGTTGGACCCTGTCTGTTACCAGTCCTTGTGGGATACCTGATTAGATACTGACTCTCATTATGTGTGTGAAACTCACTTTAAACTCCCAACTGCAACGAATGAGGTTTATTTAACACACAAACAGATTTAATGTGCAACACGTAGCCAGTCCTAAGTCTTGAGTTTATTATTTTGAGGTTTAAGTGTCGAGGATCCCCTGATCTCACTTAAGCTAAATTTTTACTCCTGACCATTTTCTCTGCAATGACCACGTTAGCTTTCCAAGCGCCCTTTCTCTAACTTCAACACAACACATTTCTTCCTTCCTTGGCTACCTTCTCCTGTCCCTAAAGTGGTCGGTTAGGAGAGGCGTCACGATATCAAAGGATAATTCCTGTTTTCGGTCATTATTTTTAGCAGTGCTTAAACTGGAAGGAAATCAAGCCGATCTTCCACCATCTGTGTCGTTTACCATGCGGATTGAGCGTTTGACCAGCTACTACATTGTCATTCTCTTTTTACCGTGTTTTGCAAATGTCATATTGACATTGCTTGTGTTTTTGTTACCGCCGGAGTCTGGGGAGAGGATTGCAGTGGGAATCAACACGCTCTTTACCATGTGGGTTAACTACCTCAGGGTAAGCGTGACAGTAATTATGTGACTACAAATGTAACGACAGTACATACGTGACGGTGAATTGGGCCGGGGTTTTAGGGCCATTACTATGAATTCGAAGTCAGTGGTTCAGTTCAACAGTACAGTGGTAGTCAGTGGACGTTATGTTATATTACATTTTCATTTACAGTAACAACAAAGGTATCTCGGAAATGGAATTGGTAGCTTATGGCAAAAAGACAGGGGTAGGGTGGGGATTTCTGTACAGGAACCTTGGACTTGTGCGTTCATCTTCTTTTCTAAGTCATTTTGATTGACAAATTGCAAAGCATTAACTCAGCAGTACAGTGTTCCTGGCAAAAACAATGACAGATTTGATGAAGTGGAAATGTGGTAAAATATTGACGATTCCGTAGTTCCTGCCTAACGATCTTTTTTTTCGTTCCCAGGCGTTAAACGGTATGCCCAAAAGCCCCAATTTGCCCGTGTTCTGCAAGTTTTATTACTTTGTCATGTTTGAGTGCGTGTGCGCCATAGCAGTGTCCAGCCTTCTCATCTCATGCTTTCACATGAGCACAAACATTGAGCTTCCGGACTGGGTCAAGGTCACGTGATAGTTCTTGTTTATTTTATTATCCGCCTTCCAGGAGCGATCACCATATAAGAGCTCTTGCACCACTTTCTTCTAATAACCCATTTAAATTTCATGAGACTGAAAAGAGTGAGATGATCTGTCTCCATTTTCGATTTTGATACCTTTTCTTTTCAACTTTTTTTTGGTTTTTACAGACATATATTCTAAAGAAAATGGCACGGCTGGTTTACCTTAGAAAGTCAGTAAAGGAAAGGCTTAAAACAGCAGAAAAGTTTAAAAGTGAAGGTGACAACGCATTGTCATAATTGGATATTCATTTGACTGATAAGGATATATTTTGCTAGGAAAGGTATTTCTTACTACTAAGAATCCATTTTCAAGAAAAAATAATATGTTTCTTCTGGCTGTAGAGATTTTATTTGTTCAGTCAATCTTTAGAAATCGTTGTCAACTGTTGATTTCAAAATCTGTCTTCCGAAATTTTCACATTATCTCTTTCCATCCTGATTTTAAACAAGCATTATGAAACTGTTAGAAATTGGACTAGGTCGGCGCGGTGGTCTGTGGGTTAGAATGACATCGATACCATCTGGAGGTGGGAAGAGTACTAAACACTACTTTATACATCAAATAGCAGAACCCTATGGTGTAAGCCACTGACCACCAGAGTCCATCACTGCAGACTCTCATAACCCTTTTTCTGATGTTCTTGGTTTTCAGCCGAACAGTTCCGGTCAAGATTCCAAGGAAAATCCTACCACAAGATTTCAATCGGCGTAAATCTGTTTGTCGACAACTCTTTGAAGGATTTTGAAATATTTTGGCGTAAAGAAGAATGGCGATTAGTTTCTCTTGTCCTGGAGAGATTTTTCACGTATTTCTTTGTATTATCTGTTTTGACATCTTTCTTAGTGTTCGCAGCAACAGTGCGATAAAAGTAAGGTCAGGGTCATATATCTTCTTTACTAGCATTCTAAAACTTATCACCTTTACATGCTCTTAAAAACACATGGAATGATCACCATTGCTCTGGGGGTGGGGTTGGTGCAGTGGTTGGTACATAGTGGCTTTCTTCACAAGTGTTTCTATAGTCCTCGGAGGAAATGTCTGCACGCAAGAGATGGACTTGAAGTTTCCATAACTGGAATGTTTGATATAATCTATACAATTCCTTGAGTATTGGTAATTAATATATTTGATAGTTAGACATTTAAAGAGAGAATATTAGCCGGCCACGCAGAGATACGAAATTTCTCTTCGAGAGTTGAAGAATATTTCACAAGTGAGCGCAGCGAACGAGTGCATTAATAATGGCCGTTTTTATACTCGCCAGGGGACGCATTATCCGTCTGGACGAAGTTGGGCAAACATTTGTAGTTCGTCTGGTTATGCGTCTCTAGTATAAAGACGGGCACAAGACGTATTGCGTGTCCAGACTAACTATCCTACGTAATACGTCTTGAACGACGCATTACTAAAGGTTGTTCGTCAGGACGCATAATGCATTGTGTGCCCGTCTCTATACTGGAGACGCATAACCAGACGAACTACGATTGTTTGCCCAAGTTCATCCAGACGGATAATGCGTCCCCTAGTATAAAAGCGGCCATTATTATTCAATACGAGTATATAGATTAAGGAACTTAGGGTCGAAGGCTACATAATGGTCGAGGGCTACATAATGCTCTTCCAAAATCAAACTCTACTAATAAGGTGAACTTCTATATTACAATTCATGGACTTGTTCCCAAGGACGCCATGTTATCTTCGTCCGAGAGAAAATGACTTCCTCCGTCTTCTTCCGTTGGTCTTTGAAACTTTTATTCTCGCCATCTTCTTGAACTCTGTGAACGAAAAATGAACAATCTAAAATTAAAATATTATGCTAACGTAGTTTAAGTATTTAAATTAATTTCACTTCTTCTAAATCACACCTGACAACTTCACTCGCGATCACTATCATAATAAAACGTTCATATGTACTTGGCTATAGTCACTATATTTAAAAATAGGTAGTCGATGACTACAAGTGGCTACTACTGTAAAGTAGAATGAAAATTGTACAGGCTTCATTTGTCTTAAGTGAACAATTACATGTACAAGTGCTCAGGATAACAGGCATTTAATATCATCAAGTAAATAATAGTTAAGATCAAATGATGGATAAAAATTCCTGAATATTCATTTTAAATCAATGGTTCTTATACAATGTCTTTTGAACCATAACAGTAACACAACAAGAAATAACAACGTTTCTATAGAAAGTTATCCTACTTTCTCATGCACAACTAAACACATTGCACTAGAGCAGGGGTCGACACAAAGGTTAGGCAAACTGATCGGGATCAACAAGGCGATCATCTCTGAGTGTCGATCTTTGAGAACCTTAAAAGCAACTTTGAGAACCTTAAAAGCAACTTTGAGAATTACCTTAGGCGAAACCTTGACAGGAACCGTGACTACAACCATAAAGTTTGGATGATCGACAGGAATTACAACCGGGATCAAGGGAACCAGCCTATATGGCGACCCTAGTATCTTATGATCTACTCCTAACTACAAATGTCTCAGAATCTCAGACATCCAGTAAACAAAACCAAACAGCAACTGAAAAGAGCACTCAATAAATTTCTCAACAAGGAACTAATTCTGATTTGTTCTTAGAAGTCTGTCAAAACATCTGAGAGAAGACAACTCCAATACTGATGACAGAGTTGAACTATGTCATGTATGTCAACTACAGTTCAATTCTATCCGTAAAAGTACACCACAGACGAAAGATGCACATGCACCATTTTGTAGAAGGCTGTGCATGAGTATAGGCTACTGGGAGCTTGTTGAGTCAATGTGCTCAATGTCTATGGTGTACTTGTATGGCTATTCGCAAATGTCGATGGCGTGGATGATTTTCTCCTCCTCAAATACTTGAAACATCATTTTAGGAATATTAAGAAGAGTTTCTTCCATGATATCGGCTGAGAGTTTGGATACATCGTTGTCAATGTTGTAACCATTTGTGCTGGATAGTTTTAAAAAGAAGTCTTGAGTGATTGCTTGAGGACAGTAGTATCTTCCAACATTGTTTCCATCTTCGGCTTTGATAATAAGGTTTGCTGTTGTGGAGCAGTTCATGTCAGATTTCTTTGTTTTAAGGTTGCAGTTTGTGCACTTCAGCATTGTTTTGTCAGATAAGTCTGGTATCTTAGATTTGCACATGCAAATGTAAGACTTTTTTACATCAGTTGCGAAGACGGATCCAAGTATAGTTGTTGTTGTTTTCTCCTTGGGTTGCAGAGCACCAGCTGCACTAGAGGATTCTTCAGACAGTTTTACATCATCACATGTGTTTATTTTTGTGGACGGTTTTGAGTTGAGGTACTTTTTGTTGAAGTAGCTTACTTTTAGTTCTTGAAAGTAATAAGAGCTATCTGCACTAACTTCATCAATGTGAGTTTCCCAAAGTGTTAGGGTCATTGCACCAGTTGCATCTGCCACAGTCACGTCGCATTTTGTTAGGTGCTTCTTCATATAGTTTGAATAGACACTTTCTTTTTCAGATTTTGAAAAAACCTTCACCTTGGTCGAAACAAGGTCACCACTCACTTTGGTGTCTTGGATTTGTTTTATGGTATATATCTGTGATAAGTCTGCCAATTCTTTCCATGGGAACGTCAAATTTTTGGCTGGAGAAAGTCTTGAAAACTTGTTCATTTTATACTCAATTCCTTCTGCATTTCTTCGTTTTTGTGGACTGATGTTTGTCAGCTGAACTGGAAGGTTTGTTTGTTCTTTTTCTTTGAACTCTTCACGCTTGTTTGGGCTGAAGCAAACAACACGTGTTTCTTGACTTTCTTCTTGTATGGTAAAATCAAAATATCTGGATGAGTTCGGATTTGCTGGAGTTTTTACAGGAGATACCCGATGGATGTATCCCTCAACACTGGTTTTGTTTGCTGCCTTTTCACGTGTAACGGATGTCATCTTGCAGGATGGTTTTGGCTAAAGGTAAGTCCTGCAAAAGAAAGATATTGTCCTTAGTGAAACTGACAAAGCATTTTTTCCCACACCTACTTCCTCTTAGTGGAAAAATAATTTGATAAAACTTACCTTTGTTCTGTTGTTGTTAAAGTACTGAACCCCCTGAACTAGGATGTCAGCTAAACATCCCAGTTTCATTTCTTGGCTACAGGTAAGGGTGTCCTTATTTTATTAGTCGTTTTTGAAATGTTCTATAGGAAGAAAATTTTATTACTATGTGTATCTAGAAATTTAGTATGATTACATGTATGATAAACACAGGTAATTTTGTCTCTGTCAGTGTCTGTTGCTACAAATGTATTTAACGTAAAGATTATTAAACATGGTGTTTATTTTAATTACAGCAGTCATTAGTCCACTAATGAAGATACTGGTATAAGATGAAAGTGGATCAGATTTGTTTCTAAATGGGACATATTGTAAATGTACTAGTAAGAACACACATGTTATAACAAAGGGGATATAATTTTGACTTGGGTGGAATGTTATACCGAAGGCGATAAAATTTTGACTTTAGTGGAAGAGTTGCTTATCTTTTCAAGTCTGTCTTGCATTAGTTATAATAGTGATTCAAGTCATCAATAAATAAATTAGAGCTATGGGTGTCCAACACATCAATCTATGTTCATAGTTGCTATCAGAAAAGATTATTTTCAGAAACAATTCAGTAATGCATAAATTGCTTTATGGTCAGAGAAATATGTTTCTAAAGTATTGCCCTTAATTTGGGTTTCTGGTAAATTGGTATAGATGTGATCAATGCAAGTTTTGTTGTCTGTTGTATAATTCGATATTATTTGTCTATAATTATTGTCTCTGACAAAAAGATTATACAATGGCTCTCGTTCTGATTTGTTGAACCAGTTTACATTAAAATCACCAATTAGTATTTTAAATTGTGTTGAAGGGAATGTTAAGACTTCCCTTAGGGCTGAGCAAAATTGCCTCACTGGGACTCTTGGAGAACGATAAACAGCTATTACTGTAACATGTGGAATTATCATTAATCTTATGACAGTTATTTCTACTCCATGTTGATTAAAACAATAAGGATACCTAGGATAGTAATCAATGCAACTGTAAACTGCAGTTCCGCCATAGGGTCTTTCGTTAATACTAGAATTGGAATCATTTCGAAATAAAGTGTAATGACCAATGCCATACATAGTATCACAATCAGTGTTCCTAAAAAACAAGACACTGACATCTGCACTTAAGTAATTTGAGTCTGCACGCACATCAGTAATGTGCTTATGCAAAGAGCGAGTATTTAAAAAACATATTTTTATAGCATTTTGATTAGTGTTATAGATGGGTGAAATGCAAAGGGCAAGTTTACGTTCCATTCTAAGATCTTTCATTTCATCCTCAACACTCTTACTGACAGCAATTTTGTCTTCACATAGGTCAGTAATAAGTAGACCTTCTATGGTTGTCACTCTGCTAAGTCCTACATAATGTATATGAGGAATGGCTCTTCTGGTTTCAAAGTTGACAACAATTCTAGTTTCTGTATCACCCTGTGATCTGTGAATAGTTTTAGCAGCAGCAGGTCTCAGGGGAAACTGTTTCCTTATCACTTGAAGTGACCTGCTTCTACCAACAGCAAATTGTGTAGTTACTGGTTTTATTGGAGTCCACATAGGGTCAATATCTTTGTTATATATTTGTTTATTTTCATGTCTGGTTTTTATACCAATATCAGCATGGTCAAATTGGACCCAAATTGTACCAGATGGTCTGTTTGTTTGATTAAGTTGAATCAGTTTAATAACATTACCAGCACCATTTGTTATTCCATCATCTGTTCGTGTGTTAAGAGATATTTCAGTTCTTTCACCGACTGCTAAGTTCAGTGTCGCATGCAACTGTTTAGTTTTCCTAGGGTCAGTAGGTATTTGCTTCAATATCTTTTCTTTTAACTCTTGAGACTTGGCTCCCACAACACTATCATGGGCTTTAATAGTATACTTAGTTGCTTTGATAGCATTGTGTGCTTTCAAATTAAATTCATCTACTTTAGCATTCTGTATAAACAAGTGAGGCGAAGCCATTGGATAATTGGTAATGGTGGGTTTTAATATCCATTCTTTCAATTTCATTATGTCTTCATTGGTATGATTACCTTCTCTTAACCTGTTTAGGATTTCAGCGAACCGTTTGCTTTCTCTCTGCCTCATTATTTCATGCAATTCAAACATTCTGAAAAGGTCCTTCCACAGATTTGGAGCAAGAATTCCATATTCTAAGTTGTCCATATCTTTAAATATGTAATCATCCATGACTGGTCGTAACTGGAATAAATCCCCAACAGCAATAATACTAACAGCACCAAAGGTCAATTAACTACCCTTGATATCTTTTAATCTATTATTGATTTGGACATTAAACATTATGTTACCAACCATGGATATTCCATCAATGAAAACCAGTTTAACGCCACCCAGCTGGCATCTCAGTGAATTAAGTCTACTTGAGTCAAGACGTTTATAGGTCTTTAGTGACTGACATGCTGGTATTGCTAGTGCACTATGTATGTTGTTGTACGCTGCTTTACCGGTAGGTGCTAACATTAAAACTTTTATTTCACTAAAGTTAACACCAGCTTTAGAGTTATAATACTTAAGTGCTGCCTGATACAAGGCCTTAGTCACATGTGACTTCCCTACACCTGCACCTCCACTCAAAAAACAGTAGAATGGTTCATCAGATGTTTTAATCAGATGTAACACATGGTAGAAAAATTCCTTTTGTTCTCTATTCAACACTTGTACCATATTTCTATACTCATCATCTTGCATTTCATTAAGAATTAATGCTTTAGTGTTCAACTCAGCAGATGGAATTCCTAGATCATCTGAAAAATTATAGTGTTCATTAAAATCAGGATGTAAAACTTCACTACCTTCACTGCTGTCTTGTTGTACCATATTTTCAGTACAAGGTGCAATAGATGCATAGGTTTCTTCTACTCTATTTATATCTTGTTGAATTTCATTAAGGTCTTCATTACAAACAGCATACTGTTTCATTTGTTCACTGATTTCTTTATATAGAGTGCTGTAATGCTCTTGGTAAGAAGAAAATGTCCTAAGTCAGTCAGTTTGTTCATTTCTCCATGAAGTGTAAAGCATTACAAGCTCACGGTAGTGCTTTTCTGGTTCAGTTTCTTTGTTAAAGCCAACAGTTCTTATTATTCTCCCTTTTTTTCTCTTTTTTGTTTTGCTACAACACTGCTTGTTAAGCTCATCACTGTCATCATCATTATCATCATTGATAAAATTTTCTTGTGGAAGACCGTCTATGTCTAGTTTATTTTTTAGTTTTATGTTTGATTTTTTACGAAAATCATACCACGCAGCCCAGTCTGCAAGTGTGATATGTTCCAGTTTGGCTGGACGCCTACAGTATCTGCTTAGCAAACCACTGGTATAAATATCTTCACAATCATCATCCATTTCTAGTATATCTTCAAGTGGCTTTAAAAGCTGTATTCTCTCTTCAGGAGGAGAAGTATTTATGAATATTATCTCCCTAGATGCTTTTCTCATTGGCAGCTGCAGGACAATGTAAACAGCTTCCTGAGCACTTATCTCAACATTGTTAACAAATTTACTTCCAATATCTCTTACTTGTTGTTTAATACTGGCATTTCCTTGTCGTGCTTCAGTACAAGCTTCACGTAATAGTTCACTCATTCCTTTTTGAGCCTTTGAAATATAATTTGCTATATATACAGCACATGCATACACATCTAACACAAACTGAATGTCCATATTAGCCCTCCATGCCCTTAGGCAATGAGGATTGTAGTTGTTCATCCGTAATTCATTGGGATTTCTTTTTAAGAAAACTGTGGCTGTGTTAAGTGACGACCTTACAGCTAATAAATAGTTGTCTTCTGTAAGTTTCAGATCAACTAGTAACTGATCAAAGGTAATATCTTCACCTTCAATCATAGTGTCTAAATGTTCTTTAACTGACTTCCATGTATTTTTGTGTACTTTTAATTCAGTTTGAGACATATCAGTGTCCAGAGGATAAAGGATTTCTGTTTGTCTCACTGGAGGCTGTGGATAGTTAAATCTGCAATCAGTTTTTGTATTCTTTCGACAAGTATGAGAATGTCAGTGCAACTGCCTATTAGTTAAATTTAGTAGTTCAGCATCATTTGTGGGTTTATGACAGGAAATTATTGTATCAATATACTGCATTATCTCTGCATCACTGTTTACTCCAAATTGTGGTGAATTTTCAGCCCATATTAACATGTGAATGTGAGGTGACCCTCTTTGTTGGTATTCAACTCTACAAAACCAGTCTGATATTTTTCCTAATGGTGCAGCAGGACTTAACAGAAAGTTCCTCAGAAATTGGTTAACTTGATAATCGAAATGTCTAGCACATGTTACAGGATCACTCCGAATTAATCTGCACCTATTCTCCCAGTCGAGAGTTTCTATTTCTTCATTAGTATACTGTTTGTTATCAACAATTTGACCAAGGATCCCAAGTAGGTGAATCCATTGTGTTTCTGCTGATGAAAAGCTACAGAATAATGTAGCAGGCCCTAACTGTCTTATCATGGCGAACAGATCTTTTTTAGCCTTCTCAAAATAGGGAGGTGATCCTCGCAAGGAGTTGAGAAATTTAAATCCTTCATCATAACGGACTAGCTTTTCTATCGCACCTTTCTGCTTTAATTGTTTGGCATTTATATTTTTGCTATTTCCCTTGCATTTTCTGAGAGCAATGTTTGATTTTCCTAAAAGAATTTTCATCTGTAACTTCTTTGCTTTGTAAAAGATATTTTCAATACACATGGCTGCCCTTCTATCTGACCTTGGTAGTTCAGATTTACAGATATCACTATAATACACTATGTTAGTACTTTCTGGTCGTTGTTGACCAAGGAATATTCCAGGATATGTAACTCTTCAGAGTACTTGTCTCTGAATATACTCAGGGGTCTACTTCCTTCTGCTGGGGCAACATTAAGTATAAGCTGTTTCTCATTTTCTTCTAAGAAATCAGTTGATGTTAACATGGTATCAGTAACACCTGCCAGTGTTTCAGTTGTATCTTTATTCCAGTCATCTTCATCAGTGACCATCTCAGAATCGTGTACTGTTAACAATTGTTCTTGAGGGACAGAATTGGTAAAAAATTCATGCTGTGAAATGTCTGTATTGTACTGATTCAACCAATCTGTATTGAAAAGAATGCCTTCATCTTTATATAAAGTGCTATTTTTCATCAACCAATCTGCAGCTTGGAATACCTTGTGAGGTCTTATATTTAGTGACAATGCAGAACTTTTGTATTGCAATTTTCGCTTTAAATTTACTTTGATTGTACCAGCCTGAGATGGCAATCGTGGAAGCATACTGACTGTATTTGTTACATCTGCTGGAACATTAACAATATTACCATGTATCTTAAACTGTCTTCCCCTTAGAGCTTGCATTAATTTTTGAAAAGCAATCCTTGGGGCTAGTAATTTAATCTACACTCTAATTCACTGAGATCAAAGAATGTTGGTTTTTCTGGGAATACCATACCATTCACAATAGCACTGGGTGGAACTTTATTTTTAGCCAGGTAACTATAGCATGTTTTACAAACCCATTCAGTGGCATTAACACTGATCTTCTTGAAGAGATATTGGTCAGAGTCATCAGAGTTCAACTGCCTAACAAGTCTAACAGCTTGAAGCTCGCTTTGTTTATACCATAATTGATCACAACAACTACAGACATAGAGTGGACCTTGACATACCAGTTTGTGAAGCACACTTTGTTTATACCATAATTGATCACAACAACTACAGACATAGAGTGGACCTTGACATACCAGTTTGTGAAGCACGCTTTGTTTATACCATAATTGATCACAACAACTACAGACATAGAATGGACCTTGACATACCAGTTTGTGAAGCACGCTTTGTTTATACCATAATTGATCACAACAACTACAGACATAGAGTGGACCTTGACATACCAGTTTGTGAAGCACACTTTGTTTATACCATAATTCAACACAACAACTACAGACATAGAGTGGACCTTGACATACCAGTTTGTGAAGCACAGTTTGTTTATACCATAATTGATCACAACAACTACAGACATAGAGTGGACCTTGACATACCAGTTTGTGAAGCACGCTTTGTTTATACCATAATTGATCAATACTACTACAGACATAGAGTGGACCTTGACATACCAGTTTGTGAAGCACACTTTGTTTATACCATAATTGATCACAACAACTACAGACATAGAGTGGACCTTGACATTGGCCTTGACAATTGGACCTTGACGTTGAGTTGACCTTGACGTGAAACTCTGTTATGAAAAACTGGATATCATTTTTTATATATTCATTATTTTTTGCCTTTTTATCTGGAGATGCTTTGCATGCTCTATACTGTCTTTGGTACTCATTTCTTTTTTCCTTTTTTTCAGGAGATGCTTTGCATGCTCTATATTTTTTCTGGTATTCATTCTTTTTTGCTTTTTCTTCCAGAGATGTCTTTGATGCTCGGTAATGCCTCATGTATATCTTCTGCTTCTCTTTTCTTGCAGATGCTGCTTTAGCTGCTCTATACTGTCTCATATAATTAGTTTTCTGTTCTTTTTTCTTTTTAGTTTTGTTTAATATCACATTTTGGTCACTATGTGTACAAGTACTGGTATCACAAGGGTTTTCACTTTCAACACCATTTGTTCTTATTCTTTTACTTTGGTGTTCTATCATGTTAGGTGAAGTTGGACAAGTTGACACGTAGTGCATTTCACCTATGTGTCCTAACCATATGGACCTTGGATTTTGTAAATACTCTGTTGCTTCAATTATTGTCATGTCTGAGAAATTTTCATTAGATTCTGTGATGTGAATTTTTATACTCATTGCATCTGCCACTGCTTGTATTATGATATTATCAGCCCATGTTCCTTGCAAAGACATTAGATAAATATTGCAGCCATGATGATTCTACATTGCTTTCAATAAATCGGTCTGGGTTATGTCTTAAATACTGAACACCTAAAGCTCTAATTTCCAAGTGATGACTTGAATCACCATACAACTGATGTGATACAGACTTAAAGAAGCAATCACCTCCTCCACCAACATCTAATGGTCTTAAACCAACTCCAAAAAGTCTATTCTAAAATGAAAAGCCAAAACTGCAATTAGCTGTGACTGCTCTAGATAATGTACTAGACTGTGAAGTATTCATCATAGGACCTGCATGGGTTCAATTCAACATCCCCCGAGAGTAAAATACAATGCTCTGACACATCATAAGCTACTGTTGTTTCTTTAGATTTAAAGAAATATTTACTGTAGAAACTACCTTTTCTTCGAGTAAACCTGATATTCCATTTCTTATAATTGGAAGCGATGAGATACAAAACAGATGTAATGGGAACTGACTTTTTGAGCATTTTTGTACGCTTTTTTCTCAGTTTTCTACATTTCAATGAATGCATTACTTTTTCATAGGAAATTCTGGATGGTTCCCTTTCTCTAACTCTGCGACTTAAACCTGTAGAACGGAGCGGTCGCGAATGTCTTCCATTTTGGAAGTCTTGAGGTGCCATAGACTGATTTATTATATTTACGTTTATACTAGTAAATGCATCGTCAGTGATTTTATCACGAGTAGGAATACTCCCATCATTATAACCAGATAAAGCTCTCAAATGTGGAAACCATTTGACAAGACCGTATATCAAAATAGTTTGGTAATTGTTTGTGCTGTGAATGGCATTTGTAATTCCCGTTAGCGAATTATTTCAGTTTCGAAAGACAGTGGACATTTTTTTCGTTCCCATTGGGGAATCAATGTTGAGCTTCTTTGTGTCTTGAAAGACATTTTTCGTTCCCAGAAGGGAAAAAAGTGTGTCTCGAAGGACATTTTCTGTTCCCGTATGGGAATTATTTGAGTGTCGAAAGACAGTATCCACCACACGGGGCTGACGAAGCCGTTGGTGTTCCTGAATTGTTGTACAGATCACTCGAGGATCAAATGTGGCAAACAACCACTTCGGTTCGGCGGAAAATCTCCGCAAAGCTTGAGTGAAGCCTAAAACCGCTTTGGGGAAAAACACTTGAAACGTACATTGAGAGCTGTACCTGATTACTGGGGCTAAATAGCACAGAATCATTATCAGAAAGAGAGATCTCACCTGTTCGCAAGCGCCTTCGGAATGATTTCCGCACAGGTCCCTACTTCATTATGCATGCTGTAGCCGTACAAGAAACGTTTGCACGCGCACCTCCCAAGACAATTCAACTACAGCATGCATAATGAAGTAGGGACCTGTGCGGAAATCTTACCGCGCCTTCTTTCTTGTT
Source organism: Ricordea florida (assembly GCA_949710005.1). NCBI lineage: Eukaryota > Metazoa > Cnidaria > Anthozoa > Corallimorpharia > Ricordeidae > Ricordea > Ricordea florida. Next base: position 1,321,858 of record OX453275.1, read on the forward strand.
AAATGCAATGCAACCAAGAACCACATGGCGAGTAAAACTACTTTTACTGCCGATGATATTTCGACAAGGCGCGCAACATCGTCGCTGGGCCGTCGCTATCGATCGCTCACCTTCGCGTCGACGATGACTCCCGACTGCGAAAGACACGAGTTTCGAAACAGAGCAGACATTTTTTCACTTCCATTAGGGATCAATGTTGAACTCATTTGTGTCTCGTAAGACATGTTTGGTTCATTCGGAAAAAAGTGCATCGCGAAGGACATTTTCTGTTCACCACGATAGTCGACGATAACAACATGCATCGGTACGGTGTCGGATGTGTCCGTCAAAATCCCGAGCACTGTTCGGAAGGTTAGAACTACTTACACTCACTCAAAAGTGCCAGCATAGTGTCTACTACTCGTACGAGTAGTAGCCACAAAAAAATGAATAAATCTTTTTTTTTTGATGTTTTGCTGGACAACTGCCCAGTACGTGATATAATGGTGCTGTTTTACGTTCTGTTTTGCTATAGAGAATAGTTCTGACCAGGAGCCCATTACGGGCTCCTGTTCTGACATGCTATCTGTTCTATCTGCAATCTTGCTATGGCGTGCAGTGTGACCACTGGTTGCTATTGTTGCTATACGTGTACAATTTTATTTCATCAGTGGATAAAGCCTGTTGTACACTTCATGCATCTACCTTCAAACGAGATTTTCCTGTTTCCAGATTGGCATTTGTCCTCGAGGATCTCGTCAAGTTCGCTGTCGGAAATGGTCTCGTCCAGTCTTCCGAATGCTTGTCGTAGTTCAGAAGTTAGAATATAGCCCCGATCATCTATGTCGAAGATACGAAATGCATTTTTTGCCTCGTCGACTTCCATAGCGAACTGATCTTTACTAACCATCAGTTTGACAAATTCCTGGAAATCCAACCTACCATTTCCTATGAAAAAAATAAATAATTTCACTGATCTTGCTCTGTGGAAGAGTCAGCGCTTTTACTCCTGGAGTCTGGGCAGGAATTCTAATTGCTATCTCCAGTTATAAATTGCCGCGGCGTGCCATGTCATTTACAGGCCAGTCTACCAACTAACTGTTTCGTTTTCTCAGTTCATGCTTTCATGGCTGTTGCTGTAAGAAGAAGCCGGTGCAAACTAAATACTTCTCGTTGTTACGGATTGCAACTAGATGCCTCTCAGTTCCATCATTATTGTATACCACTGTTACGACCCTGGACATTAATTTTTCAAGAAAGAAAAGGAAAATATATACAATGTAAAAACATGAATATTTTTGTTTCACTGATTTATTATTCCTATTGTTATTTCTCTAAGTAAATTACTTTTCAACGATAAGGTCTAATTTGTTCTTTGTACCTGACCTGGAATAACCTCGTAAACCACTATTTTATTCTTTTGTGTGTGTACCTCAAGATAGAACTTATATTACGGGACCATCTATCAACTTAATTCAGTGTCAATTTCATTCCACATTGATCCCTATTTTAACACTGTCAAAACCCTCATGTTCTCTATTTCTACCCTTAACATTAAACCCCTCCGAAGTTACCGTCAATATCCACTTCGTTTATGATTTGTTGAAGTTCGGTTTCTGTGGGATTCTCTCCCACGGACCTCATAACGTGGTTCCCAGTTCCTTCGTTGTGGTGTGGCCACTTCGGTCCTTGTCGTAGCGGAAAGCATCAAAATATTCTATCACCAGAAAACAAAATTAGGTACTTTTTACTGGTTCTAAACATCGCTGTATTTTATTGACAAAAACGCATCAAACAAAAACAACAGATCAGTTTTCTATGGTATCAAACAACTGAACTCACCTTTAAGTTAATCCTCGGGAAGGTTATCCTAAAAAAATGATGGGAGGAGCTAGATGATGGGTGAAGGCATGCCAAGCACTTATTATTACTGTTTTGATTTATTTGAAAGTTGTTTTCTTTCGTCGTCGTTCTCGGACGAACAGCATTTCAGGGGCCAGATGTATAATCAAAGGTGTTGTCTCGTGTACAATCTTACGACGATTTTAAAGCATTGGGAAAGTGGGTTACGTACAATTTATATAGAGAAGTTTGGAGCCATGCTATTGGTGGAACCATAGCACTGTGTGAATGGAAGTGAATAAATTAGCTGAATGATTAAATGAATGAGAAACTTTTGATGATACCGTTAGGATTAAGAGAACCGACTTGGAAGAAACAGGTAGAGTCTTCTTACTACCACCACTAATCTCATTTAAACGTAACAAAAACGTAAGCGACTTTTTAGTTAGAACTACACTGAAATCAGACGAATCACCTTGCACCTTCATATGCACAGGCAAAAGATGCAAAAGTTGCTCTTTCATCCACAACACAGACAAAGTAACAGGACCTAAACGATCGATTAAAATCACCGACCGTTTCAAATGCACTTCCGCCAATGTTATCTATTGCATAAAATGCACCTTATGCAAGAAGATATACATCGGCGAGACCTTTAAAAAGAAGATTAGGTGACCGTTTTCGTGAACATCTGCGTGTCCACGAAATGACAAAGATGCATTTAAACCTGTAGCGCGACACTATAATCTGCCTAACCACTCCATTCAAAACATGGCGGTATGCAGCCTTTCCGTGCATCAGGGCAACACGGAAAGCCGTAAAAACCTAGAACAGAAGTTTATCTTCCAAGTTGGTTCTCTCAATCCTAAGGATATAAACGAACGTTTCTCATTCATTTAATCATTCATCTAATTTATTTACTTCCATTCACAAACTGCTATGGTTCCACCAATAGCATAGCTCCAAGCTTCTCTAGATAAATTGTACGTAACCCACAATCCTTTCACTCGCTCCGAGTCAGCACCTCCCTTTTACCTTACGGTGGTATAACTTACTTTATCAATTCGTTTGATTATCCCAATTTCTTATGCTTCAATTCCTCACCGGCGCAGCACCAGTTTCTTTAGAAACTATCCCCACAATACCAGAACATCAGGCTATTCGATTTGGACGACGGCTGACTTTTGATAGAGGAAGGAAATTTAATGCCATACTGAGAAAAATTTGTTTGCAAAACTTAGGCTTCCTTATTAATCAGTGAATTAACTTTATAGACGTCATGCTTTCAAAGTTGTTTCTGCGGGCATATTTTAAACTTTCTAAATGAATTCTTTCGTTATCTGCTACCATTAATTCAGTTTATCGTAATTCAGTTGTGATTTGATCGCAGGCCTTAATTCAAATCTTCCCCAAAATCAGAACAAAACATTTAGAACAATTAAAATCCAGGTTATCTCTGCAGGTTTTTTGATTCTTTGCGCTCAAATTTATTTTCACTAATTATATATTCAAAACACTCAGGAGAATTTCCTTTAACTCTGTTCGTGAGGTTAATATCCAGTTTTGTTTTAAACTTTTTAGATGCTTACTTTTTCATATAAATTAGATGAAACCGCTGTAAGAAAGAATGAAATCGTTGCATAATTTTCATGTTTCCTTGAGCAGATTGTAGGCAGCGTCAAAAACAGAAATTTTCCGAAAAGAAAAAACAAATTCAATGATAGAGAGTTAAGAAAAATTATTAAAAATAGCGGTTTATGTTTGTAGTTTCAAAGTCTTGTTTAGTTTCGTCAGTTCGTTATTTTTCTCGGAGCGGGAATTGAGTACTCAGTTTGTTGCAAAGTTCAAAAATAGACCCTTATCAGAGAGCTTTTTATAAATTTGGTGACAAAAGGATTTTTATCACCGAAAAATCCTAACTTACCATATTTCATTCCGTACTATGAGAACTGAGTGATTTAACTCCTTGTCACACTGCACAGTAGTGGGATACGAAGCTGTATCGACTTCCTTATCTTAGTGATTTTCGTATAATTTCTCTGATTATAGCCGTAAGCTGCTTATTGGTTCATTTGCAACAGAATTAGCCCCCACCCGCTCTACAACCGAGCGGAGACCTGAATTTAAAACGCTTTTTCACAAGAAATCTTTCACGTGGTGTTAGTCAGTCTTTCACGTGGGGTTAGTCAGATTTACTATTAAATTAACAGATATGAATAAATGAAATTTCAAATGTTTGAACTGCGCAAGAAAGAATTTAGCAAGTGAAAGATCATCCCAGTTGTGTACACAACTAGAACCAGAATTTTTTCAGGCTTTAACTTCGCAGCATAACTGCGATGATCTTTTACTTATTAAATTATTTATTGCCACATTGAAAATATGCGGTTCACTTAACCGATTTATTGCTCAACTAAAGCACAATTGCTTCTGCCTTTATCTTATAAGGATCCAGTGGATGATCTCTCTCTACCGTTTGTAATATTCTCAATGCCAAATTACTTAACTTAAGACCAAAAGAAAAGATTCTCTCAACAGAAAACAGCTTATTTAACATTTGGTGACTTTCTAACGAGTGACATACATAATCAACAATCCAAGAATGAAGACATTATGATCACACAGCGCGATGAAATTTTCACTTCAGTGATTTAAAGGTTAATTGTATTCACGCAATCAAACCCACATAACAGGCTATTCATAAACAGGCATTTTCTTAATGTCAACTATAGCACACTTTTTTTCCCTGTAGCATTTATAAACTCTCTCAGAATGAATCGTCTTTAATGTACATCATTTTCTTTTTTTCTCTGATTCAGCTGTAGATGTTGAATTTTTGCCTGCGGCGCGCGTATCTTGGTCGGAAGTGTTCTTTTCGTTTTGACTCCTTGGGACAAACTCCTTCCTTTGTCAACTGCACAAAATCTGTAAAAATAATAACAAACTCCAGCGTACGACACTTAGATTTCCTGGATTGCTTGGAAACCAACACTAGCTATGATTGGTCAATGGATCTGTTCCACAAAGCAACCATTAGCTTAGCTTATTTGGTGGCGTAAGCGACCTCACTAGGGTGGGGGGGGGGGGGCGCAAACAGCTCCCATAAATTCATATCCCTAGCTATCGCAAGAACGTTTTTCGCGCCAACGCGGTTACCTCCGGCCAGATAGTGCCCTATGTTCCCTTTGTCTAAAACGATCCGGAGGCAACTTTCAATCTAGAAAGAACTAAGTCTGAGAAATTGCTCACACAAGAATGTAGCCTGTGGTACTTAACTAGGGTAGCTATTGCTTTCAAACTATAAAACAACAATAGTTACACTGGTAAACTACACCTGAAAAAGTCTCCTGGTGAAAAGAACTGTGTACATTGCAACCAGGTGGACAATCAGACATAGTCGATGACACAAACATCGCAGGTATAAAAGTGACTTGACAGCCTGGAATAATCAGCGCTGAGGGAGACACTACTGAGAGACAGGAGTGACAAGGATTGTTGAAACGTCGGGTGGGTGAATTGTACCTTTTTAAGTTAAATTTATTAATTCAAACCAGCATAGCCTCAAACTATGTCTGACTACTGGTTGCTTTCTCGGGCAATAACTTCTTAGTCAATGGAATCAAAATCGATCTCAGATGAAGTCAATCTCTTTTATAATGTTTATTGAAATAAGCTTAAGCAAGCTTACCATCAAATGTGATCTTTCTATTGGACGCCTGTTGCTGATCTTGAAGCATGTCATTGATCTCGTGATCTGGTATTTTATCTTCAAGAGTTTTAAACACGTGACGCAGCTCTGACGACATTATGTGCCCGCGATCATCACGATCAAACATTCGAAACGCCTCTAACGCTTCCTCGTCACTGAAAGTAAACTGATTCTTCGCGAGCATCAGTTTCACGAACTCCGCAAAATCCATTTGACCGTTACCTGGGGAGAAATACTGGTTACTAACTGTATGTAATGTGCTATGGCTAAGATAAAATAATTAACAATTATTCAGCGAGGTGGAGGTGAATAGTATACACTTAATGTATGGTCCCGAGGGAAACAGTTCGTTTTGTTTTTCCGAGAGTCCTGATGTTTCGTGAGGCGAAGTTGGGGGAAACATCTAGCTGGACTCGAGGGAAAACAAAACTAACTAGTTTCCCGAGGGACCATACATTAAGTGCTTTGTTATATATTTAGACTTTCCCTTAGCAAAAACGAACAAACGAAGACGGTTCAACTTGCGCGCGGGCAAAAACTGCGCAATTGTATCCCGGTCGGGATACATTTGAATTTGATCAGGGGCACGTGACCAAAAATCAAGCAATCACAGTGCTCCTTTTGTTGCGTGAAAGACTAGGTACATATCCACCACTTTCACCAACACTGAGGTGAGCAATAGTTTTTGTACATACCACATAAGCTAAGCAACTAAAGTTTATTCAAATAATTTCCTCTTCAAAAACCGAAACAGGAGGCCGTGTTGTCAGTTCTCTTCGGTTGCTCGTTGGTGAATAGAACTTTGCTCATTACCTCTGAGTAAACCAATCAGAACGCGCAAAATGCACTATTCACTTGTGTGGTATATACAAAATGCCGTTTAAAATGATGGGCTATCAAGATAGTAAATCAATTTGACATGAACAGAATACAGAGGTTCCCAAAGCCTATTTACTGATTACACTTTTGAGATCTTATGAGGTATTCACCCTACTGAGCGGTATGGTAGGTCTGGAGAGAAGGCAATTTTACCTTTTGGGAGGTTTTTGCAATAACACATTCATGCTTTTGTACCATCACAATCAACGCTGTTAATCATAATTTGTAAGTCATCCTCGCGTAGATTTTCACAGAGAGCAGCAGGTTACCAGAACTACATTTGGTTTCGGTTCCATTTAATCCGGTACCCTTATGTTAATTTATCAAATTTTTCAACTGTATGCTTTTCACCTGCCTTATAACTGATGCCTAATGTAGTCAAATGATTGGCGTCATGTACTCACTGTATGTTTATTTCGAAACGCTACTCAGCTCCCTGGTCAATTCATTTTTGTTGTGACTATAGATTATTAAAATAATATTCAAAGTTCATTCAATCACAACTATGAAAAAACACTTCGTTAATTTAAAGTTATTTCTTTTTTCTCTCATCTAACTTCTCTGTTTTGTAAACGTATCCACGAGTTCACCATAGTCCTAGGCTTTGATTCTTAGATTCTTACCATCACAATCAACGCTGTTAATCATCATTTGTAAGTCATCCTCGCGTGGATTTTCACCCAGTGATCGCATAACATTTCCCAGTTCTTTTGTTGTTATATAACCACTGTTGTCTTTGTCATAATACAGAAATGCTTCTTTGTACTCTGAGAAAATAGAAAAGAAAATATGAAACGAGGAGGGCGTTGAGAGGTTAGTTACAGTAAATGACGTCAATGAATGACATATCAGGTATTGTTAAGTAGTTTTTAATTTATTGTAGAAACTAATTTCACAGTCACTTTCTTAACCGTGAATCAGAATTAAAACTTAAACACGTCGCGAAATCGCAAGCGTTTTCTCGCGCTAAGAAATGACGACATGTTTTCGATTTGAATTCTGATTGGTTTATAGGATTGTGTCCATCAGTTGTGATAGGCCACAATAATAATATTTAAATTAAAAAAGATTTTTAGCCCTCCCAATCTGCTCAGCTGAGAAGATTATTTCGAGCTGGTGCGAAAATCGGTTCAGGAATTGTGCCGAGTATAGCTACTACCTCTTTCATGGGGTCTTCGATTGTTTCCAACAGTTACACAAACTCATTCTTTATCGTAAGCCTATTCTACACAAATATTGAACATCTAAACTTGCCTCGATTCTGCTCCTCAGTCAGCTTCTCTAAAACTTGCGACTGCTCCTGGCTGGACTTGTCCTGGAAAATGATACCAAACAATACACCATAAAATGATACCAAACAATACACCATAAAATGATACTAAACAATACACCATAAAATGATACCAAACAATACACCATAAAATGATACCAAACAATACACCATAAAATGATACCAAACAATACACCATAAAATGATACCAAACAATACACCATAAAATGATACCAAACAATACACCATAAACTGATACCAAACAATACACCATAAAATGATACCAAAAAATACACCATAAAATGATACCAAACAATACACCAGTATACAGTAACAGATACTAACACTCCACAGTACAGCCGGTACTGTTCAGTAGCTTAACAAAGAATGGTTACACTGCATGGTTTGATCCACAGATGAAAAAGTAAGAACCACACTGTATAGTAAAACAAACAGTACCTCAGTACAGTACTGATCAGTAGCTTTACAAAGAATGGTCACTTATGATTAACACTTATGATTATAATATTAAACCACTTCAAATAATACAAAGGAAAACAATCCGTTTAATTACTTTCTCAAATTTTGATGCACATACAAGTCCTTTGTTTGCTAAGCTTAATCTTCTTAAACTTCAAGATTATATTAAGCTTCAAACTCTCCTTTTCATGCACCAGTTTAATACTGGCAAACTACCTAAGATCTTTGATTTTTTTTTGTCAAAACATCTTGTAAACATAATGTAAATACTCGCTTTGCATCTAGATCTACTTTCTATCTTCCAAAAATTCGAACAAATTATGGCAAATTTAATATTCGATTAAAATGGACCTAAATTATGGAATGAACTCGATGAAAGATTCAAGTTTTGTACTTCTAATCAATTTAAAAAAGAACTAACTTCGTATTTCATTAGTCTCTATTAATCGTTACTGATATTTTGATGGTTTATATCTATGTATTTTGTTTTGTTTTGTATATCTAATCTTGTACCAAGTTTGTGATATTTATGTGTACCAATGTATTTGTTGTGCCTCTTTCCTGACTCTTACATTTTTAATTATTATAATTACGGTCACCCAACTAGTTTAGCTTTTTAGTTATTTTGGGTGTCCCACTACTGTATGTACTGTACTGTTTAATTTATATATTTATAAATACAATCTTGTAAATTCTTTTAGTTTACAGTAGTAGAAATAAACTGTTGTTGTTGTTGTTGGTCACACTGCATGGTTTGATACACAGATGAAAAAGATAGAACCACACTGTGTACTAAAACAAACAGTACCACACTACAGCACTGTTCAGTAGCTTTCCAAAGAATGGTCACACTGCATAGTTTGATCCACAGATGAAAAAGATAGAACCACACTGTATAGAAAAACAAACAGTACCACAGTACAGTACTGTTCAGTAGCTTTCCCAAGAATGGTCACACTGCATGGTTTCATCCACAGATGAAAAAGATAGAACCACACTGTATAGTAAAACAAACACTGAGTACCACAGTACAGTACTGTTCAGTAGCTTTACAAAGAATGGTTACACTGCATGGTTTGATCCACAGATGAAAAAGATAGAACCACACTGTATAGTAAAACAAACAGTACCACAGTACAGTACTGTTCAATAGCTTTACAAAGAATGGTCACACTGCATGGTTTAATCCACAGATGAAAAAGACAGAACCACACTGTATGGTAAAACAAACAGTACAACAGTACAGTATTGTTCAGTAGCTTTACAACGGAATAGTCACACTGCATGTTTTGATCCACAGATGAAAACGTTAGAACCACATTGTATAGTAAGATATAGTACAATATGCCCCCCCCCCCCTCTGCATTGTTTGATCCACAGATGACAAATAAAACAAACAGTACTACAGTACAGTACTCCTGAGTAACTCCCCAAGGATCGATGGTTAGACTTCTTCCATTTCATCGTTCTTTACTTGATCAAATGTGCCAAAGCTTTTGTGTGCGTTAGAAATTTAAAAGCGACTCCGTTGCAACTTAATTCAACTTAGTTAACGGGCTACCACCTTGAATGCTTTAACTATGCTGAGAAAAAATACAGCTACAGCTTTCTGATCACCAATTGGCTGTTTATTTTCATTTTGAAGTAAATATGGTATTAAAGACCAAGGTAGGTAAAACCAAAAACGTTAACTGAGCTGAATTTCAAATAAAGGCTGACTAAAATCGATTGGGAAACTACTGTGCTGGAGACAAGAAATGACCACCAAAAGATATTAGAGCCTGATCGGCGACTGTATGTGTGAAATGTGTCAATATTTCTTGTCCACTCAGACAGACCAACTCCGAATCAACCGATTATGGTTGCAAGGAGGTTTCCCCCTTGCGACTTTTCGTCTTTAAATTTTTTTCAAGCTCAGAATATTATCACTGTTCTAAGATAAACTTAACGTTGTTCTAAAAGGCATAACTGATCGTTGATTCTTACCTACTTAACCTTTGCTTTGCTACATAGTAATAATAAAGTGCACCCCGGCGGACTGCCTTGACACTTTATCTCAATCTTTAATTTATTCATTATACGATCGATGTTTCTGGAACTTCTTGAGCAAAGTTGATGAAGAAATTCGCTTTAGAAAAAAGATTGCCCATAAAAAAACACGCTTTAAAACATGCGGCTTTTTAGAAGTTTCTTCACTTGAACAAATTTTCTGGAACATTTGCCACTGCATTTGTACAGTGAGTACATTGTGAACATTTTCACATTTTCTGGAAGTACCTGAATTATTAATAACCGGAGCCTGGTTTTCCATGTTGCGTCGTGTCTCGTGTCAGAAAGTAAGGTGTTTTGCCGCTGAATACAAACTATAAACACATACTTTTCAGTAGAAACTTAAAGGAACTCACGTCTTCCAACGTTACGTGAAATCGCGTGATCACGGAAGTTGTTCATTGTTGAAACATCAACACCACTTCGTCTATTCGTCTATATATTATTCCTATAAGGCTTAACACTTTGTACGTGAATTCGAAGATTTGTTAACGGTGAAAAATATTTCGCTTCTTTCGACAGATAAGAACAAAATCTAGGTCAGTTCTCTCACCATGTCAATCTGTGCTCCTTGCAGATCAAACCTTAAGCGAGTGGTGGCAATTCCTGTCTCTTCGCAGACTCAGTGATCTTTGAGACCGATTGAAAAATATTATTTAGTCCTGAAGAATTTATAACAGATTATTTTTTGTTATCGGGAGGCCGTTTGGGTTTTTTATGACATTCCTGTGGTTTATGGGAGACTTGAGTGTTCCCACATAATTCATTAGCCAACATATGTCCTTGATTAACCGATAGTCAAAGTTTAAGAACCAAAGGAAAATACACTTCAACACTTGTATACTTGTACAGAGTCTCCCTTCTTTGACTTGGAAATTTGAAATATATTAAGAACAATGAAATAGGCACAGCAACGGATGTTATTATTCTAAGCAAAGGATAGAAGAAAAATTAATGATGAAGAAAGGTATAAAATATTAAAAGCTTTAGTTTACTTCACCAATAAAACAAATTGTCAAATTTCAGAGGGACAGAAAGTTAAAGGAATGGATTTTAATATGGGATTATCTTCCCAATCACCATCAAAATAGAAAGAAATTTGCCTTTTGAAATGAGACAGACTTATCATGCTGTTGAGCGAGAACGTATTCAGTGGTCTTTTAAAGGTAACTTTTCTTTTTATCGTAATCACCTTTTTTCTTATTTATCGTACTTTGCCAAACGCGTAAGAGATCTGTGAATTGATAATGCGCATGCGTGTTTTTTTCTTGACCTGTATTACAAGTCATGTCCGTGTTTAATCGGATTAGCCAAACTGACCCGACATTCCAAATTCAAAGGAATTTCACCAAAGCCACAAATGACTTTCAATTTACAATTTAGAGCAATATTGATGCAGCTTGGAATATCCAATCGGAATCCAAAATCTCTCAAGAAAGGCGCGCTCACCTGGAGTGCGACTCCGGGTTCAGCAAAACCTGAAAGAGATGAACTAAATTCACTCATCAAACGAATGTAAACAAATCAGTCCTGCGTAGCTTTCAATACAAGATAGCATTCTCATTAATTATTTTTCAGTTCTGACAAGGTTTTAAAGCCGAATCATATTTCTTTTTTTAAATTCTGTTACTTCATAACAAGCACGAATGTCAAATTCTGAAATCCTATTGGATACTTTAGTGGCCACTCCACCAACACGTTTTCAAATGTTCCTAGTTTGAGAATCCCGAATTTTTAAGCAGTTGAGTTGAGGGGGCTACAAATCAAATTTGTTTTACACTTTAAAATCAAGCGACGCATACTGGGGACAAAAACGTCAATGGGTGAATTGCGTTAAACATAAGGATAACTGAGTTTGATTGAAACGTACTCTGTCTGACACAAGTTTCACACTATTTGTAGTGTTTTATTAGTTGAATACAACGTGTTACAGTATATTTACACTAGCTCAACTTGCAGGACTGAATATGTTACATACATTTACAAAGTAATGTTTAATTGTAGTAATGTAGGAAATCACTAATAAAGTTAGCCCACTGCACACAAGACGGTAAAACTAACAGCAACAGAGATGGTTGTAAACCAGTTCTGTAGTTTATTATCTTAAGTGGGCTTCTACTCCGTGTACCGGCACAGATGACATAAAACAATGCCAGACAATAAAAAAGGTGTAACTGAATAATTTACACATAATGGTGAAACAATGCGCGGCTATCATTCATCTGTTCCGGTACACGGCGTAGGAGCCCTTAACGCTGATTTCCAATAGCGACGGAGTCGGAGTCAGAGTCGTAAGAGCGCTTATGACCAAGTGAAAATTGAAAATCGGAGTAGTAAGTTGAGTCATAACCTCGACGGAATCGGAGTCGGAAGAATCAGAACGGTTCCATTTTCTTCCGATTCCGATTATGAGTCCGACGCTTATGATCAAGTAAAAACTATTGTCGGAGTCGTCGGAGTCGCAAGCAGAAGTGGAAGGACAAACCAATCGTAAGGCCTGAATTCTAGCATTGTGATTGGTTTATTCTTCCGCTTCTGCTTCCGACACCGACAATCTAGTTTTCACTATATCGTATCGCTCTACGCTTCTGACTACGACTCCGACTCCGTCGCTAGTGAAAACCAGCCTTAAGTGCTCTTCACTTGGACAGTAGTTGGATACTTATATCATCATGGTTTATTTGCTTATTATTTTGCTTCTTTTTTCTTTACTGTGCTTGTTTTTTGAGCGTAGTTTTCAAACTGAAGCTTTCCGTCGTGCATGCGTTAACTTCTTATGCTATGAGGCTTTGTGATTACTTTACTGCCAGATATACTTATAATTTTGCTTATCTATGTATTGCTGATAAGCTTAATACTCATACTTAATGACGACGGCAATTACATATTCATATAAATATATAATAACAATAATAATAATGATGACGATAATATATCCATTACTTTTAGTTTATAATATTCTATTCCTTTTCTTGGTTGAGTAAGGGGCCAACGACATTTGACTTGAGAGAGGGAAGGGCTGTGTGCGGATTTGGTCTAACTGAAGTTTACAAGAGCGTTAGATTTGTTTTTAGTTCGTGTAGATTCGATGCATTTGTCTTAATGCAAGATTTTGTTTTCGCTCCAAGTCTGTTCACATCAGCACCCTCTCCTATGCTTTACTGTAAGGTAAATCTTTTTTATATGTAATGGTAATAGGACTGAGTGGAGTCCAATTCGGTCTGTAATCATAACTATAACAAAATTCTCAAATCTGATTGGTTATCAACTGCCCTGATTTCAGCCTTAATAGGACAGTTAAATAGGACAGTACGCGTCATGTCTGAGTAATTGGACAGTACGCGCCATCACGCGCGCGCTTAAATGGCTTTTTTTTTCACTGCTAGCAAAACAAATCTTGGAATTTCATGTGTTTTGATTAAGAAAAAAATAAGTTTATATATATAAAACATTTTGTTAAAGTTATGATTAATGCAAATCATACTCGTGATTAAACAAATCGGACTCCCGCTACGCGGTCGTCCGATTTTGTTGATCACTCGTATGATTACAGACCGAATTGGACTCCACTCAGTCCTATTACCATTACTAATCATACGAGTGATTAACAAAATCGGACGACTGCACAGCGGGACTCCAGTTTGTTTAATCGCGATTATGATTACAGACAGACTGGGACCTCAAGAAGTCCTGTTATAAATTAATCAAAAATTCCGACGGACAAACATAATCCTGTTAATGGTTTATCATCTCCATGACAAAATTCACTGTGAAGAGGCATTTTTTTTTGAAAATAAGGAGCATTCAGTCACAAGAAAGAACCAAATAATGCGCGCGTTACACTAGCATTTTGTTATTGGACACCTTGTTACTGGACAACTTATTATTGGACACCTTGTTATTGGACACCTTGTCATTGGACACCTTGTTATTGGACACCTTGTCATTGGACACCTTGTCATTGGACACCTTATTATTGGACACCTTGTTATTGGACACCGTGTTACTGGACACCTTGTTATGGGACACCTTGTTATTGGACATCTTGTCATTGGACACCTTGTTACAGGACGACTTATTATTGGACATCTTATTATTGGACACCTTGTCATTGGACACCTTGTTATTGGACACCTTGTTATTGGACACCTTGTTATTGGACACCTAGTTATTGGACAACTTGTTATTGGACACCTTGTCATTGGACAACTTATTATTGGACACCTTGTTATTGGACACCTTGTTATTGATTGGACACCTTGTTATTGGACACCTTGTTATTGGACACCTTGTTATTGGACACCTTGTTATTGGACACCTTGTTATTGGACACCTTGTTATTGGACAACTTGTTATTGGACACCTTGTCATTGGACAACTTATTATTGGACACCTTGTTATTGGACACCTTGTCATTGGACACCTTGTTATTGGACACCTTGTTATTGGACACCTTGTCATTGGACACCTTGTTATTCGACACCTTGTCATTGGACACCTTGTCATTGGACACCTTGTCATTGGACACCTTATTATTGGACACCTTGTTATTGGACACCGTGTTACTGGACACCTTGTTATGGGACACCTTGTCATTGGACAACTTATTATTGGACACCTTGTCATTGGACACCGTGTTACTGGACACCTTGTTATTGGACACATTGTCATTGGACAACTTATTATTGGACACCTTGTTATTGGACACCTTGTTATTGGACACCTTGTTATTGATTGGACACCGTGTTACTGGACACCTTGTTATTGATTGGACACCGTGTTACTGGACACCTTGTTATTGGACACCTTGTTATTGGACACTTTGTTATTGGACACTTTCGCTTGCGAGCGCCAATTTGGTGAAAAATAGGGCGTGTTGACAACGAATCGGATTCGAAAAGTTTGTTATAGTTATGATCAATATGAAAATACATACGGCTTATAAATCATATTTACGTCTTCAGTTGAAACGCATCATAGGATGCAATTAAAATGCGACAAATAAATTACCCCTGGATGTAAGACCTTTAAAATTGTAAAATGTTCATGAGTATTTATATTGATGTCTTATGTATCAGCAATTCATAGATCCTCATTGTGGAGAAAAACGCCAGTGGAACTTCAGTGAGTTGAGTATGAACGTAACCTAGTTCTTTTCTGAACCCCGCCTCTTGTTTTTGTCAAGCGTCAGTCAAGATACCGTCCTTACTTTCCGGGGGGGGTACTCCCTTATATGGGCGATATAGATATGTGCGGCCCCAAAGGGTATGGCTTTTCATCCATTTTCGTCATAAAAAATAGGACAGGGAAAATCGCAGGTTTTTGTCATAAATAGGGTAAGGGTTTGGGAAGCGGGCCCCACACCCCTACCCAATTTTTATGGTAGTACCGCCCCCCGGTCTTACTTCTACCTTAGTGTAAGCTAGCTTTTCACTGTACAAGTATTTCTTCAAATCCCTTGTTTTCCAGCCGCACCAACTTGTCTCTTTCTGGTGTTTCCTGCAGACATTTACAATTTGGAACTTATTTGATGTAATCCGTAACGTACAAATATGATAATTTGAAGACCAGGCTGACAGGCGATACTGCGATGATCAAAACAATCATTCATCTCAGTTATAAAAGGAGCTTCATAGCCTGCGTAATCACCCCTGAAGTAGACAATAAACAGGAGTGTCGATACGTTGGATCAGTAAATTGTAACTTTTTGAGTTACAATCATTATTTCAAACCAATGTGATGATAATGAAAAATACATGTCTCACTGCAACCAATCAGAGGTAGAAAACTATAGTAAAAGCTGACGTGTGCAGGGCCTGACGGGTTGACGTCAGCCGGTCCGAAAAAAGCCGTCCGAAAAACAACACACTGAACAACAGAAATGAGAAAATAAGTCATGTTTTTCGATGAATTGCGAAATTCTTGCTCTGACTTGAAAAAATAAAGGGAAAGCCGTTGTTGTAGAATATTTTTTTGTGTTTTTTTTTTCCGGCATGCGCCAAGCTATCGCTTCCAATTGGGAAAAGAGACACGTACAAATTTTCGAAATTTCCAAAACTAAAGTCAGTGGTCATATGATAAAATGCTTATTGACTCAGTTAGGTCGGGCTGGACGGGAAAATATTTGGCTCTCGTTCATGATGCAGGGACCTCGCTGCGCTCGGTCCGTACGTCATGACCTCGAGTCAAATATGTTCTCGTCCGGCCCTTCCACTTAGTCAATAAGCACATAGTGTTGCCTTGACAACTCACGTTTCTTCTCAGTTGTTGAATAACACCTGGGTGGTAGTACAGTGCAGAACATCCAGCCCTTAGGAATAAACACTTTCTTTCGTCCTTCTCCAGTGTTCAGTGTTACTGTTCGTCCGTTATGTCCACTCGTCTCATCGAATGGTAGTGACGTTATAATGGCATCTGATTTTCCTGTGCTGTTTAACGAGGGGCTCACGTTGGGTGCCATTGCTGTGGAGAGGGCGTGCATGATAATATTGGGGCGCTTGATCGCTCGATGTACAAGTATCTTATTTGACGCCTTATTTACCGTCCTAGGTGAGGTGCAAGGGGCACGCGCATAGCGGTGCGAGTACAGAGAGGAACACTCGGGGCGTCGGCTGGGATATGAAAACTTCAGGAAAGTTATTTATGGAAACGGAAGTACGAAAGGTCCGCATGTGTATTTAATGGCCGCTCGCAGCTCCTGAATTTGTATGAGGTTCTCTTATTTGGAATTCTTCAGGCAGAACTTACAAACAAGAGCCCTACACGGTACTCCATGAGCATCACAATGAACCGTGCGGACCTCTCGGGCAACAGACTCCCGAGTCCAAAAACTGAAGTTTTCATATCCCAAGGATTGGACTAGCTGGGAGCGTCTCTTTCTGTCCCTTATCCTCTCTTGGCTTTACTTAGAAACATAAGTTGAAATATTGTTACACAGTCTTCCATATCAGAATGTTCATTCATCTTACCTTGCTTTGTATGTTCTTCAACTGACGCCAAAACTGAAACAAAAACAAATACAAACAAACGAATATACTCAGTTATTTTCATAAGTTAAAACAGAAGACTATAACAATTCAAAGTCAATGGAACACCATATAATATGCCGTGCTTGGTGCAAATGTGATATCAGATATTTCAGGTGATATTGTTTTCCGTACAATTAACGTAATCTATTTTAGTTCGCGGAGCTTTAGCTCAAGAGCTACTGTGCTGGATGGGGAATCAGAATGTCACGCGTAAACAATAGAATATTCGGAACCCAATCGTCTCAAGATCGTCAAAAGAGTCTTATTCGGCGGCCAGTCAAAATGTGGAATATGCCACGTGATCTTTGCGTGTTCGGTTCAGGTTCGGAAACGTGCAGCAGGCATGGCAGGACATGCATGACACGTAGTCCTTTTTGCTCCACGAGCTCACGGTATAGGATGCCTTTGATTCTTACCTTTTTTGTCCCAAGTTTCTAAATCCTTACCTCTCTCGATTTTTGTCCGTTTTCTGTTTTCTGTGAAAAAGGATAATATTTATTGGTAGTTGTTTCAGCAAATTGACCATTGCAATTCTGTTGAACCGACCCGTCTTCCATTTATTTATCTTCAGTTATAATCATGGTATGTAGATAAAATAGCCGCGTGCTGTAGATAGGAGCGACAACAAGAACCCGACACTCACCTGTCGTGAAGGTTATTATTGATGTGGAAGTATCTGTTGTGGGCTGAGCTGGGGGCATTATTCATAGTCTTTTAAAACTTTAAACAATTTGTGTTAAAGGCACTTGATGATTAGGCCATACGCAATAAGAAACTAGCCGAGAGATTTCTCTGACTTTTGAATAATGCGAATCGACTTACCATGATATGCAGTTTCCCTTTCAATTGACCTGAGAGCTAACAGAAACAAACAATCTTTATAGTAAAAACACAAACAGTACCAAACAGTACCACAGTACAGTACTGTTCAGTAGCTTTACAAAGAATGGTCACACTGCATGGTTTGATCCACCGATGAAAAAGTTAGAACCACACTGTATAGTAAAACAAACAGTACCACAGTACAGTACTGTTCAGTAGCTTTACAAAGAATGGTCACACTGCATGGTTTGATCCACAGATGAAAAAGTAAGAACCACACTGTATAGTAAAACAAACAGTACCACAGTACAGTACTGTTCAGTAGATTTACAAAGAATGGTCACGCTGCATGGTTTGACCCACTGATAAAAATGTTATAACCATACGGTATAATAAAACAAACAGTACCACAGTGCACTGAGTACTGTTCAGTAGCCTTTCAAAGAATGGTCGCACTGCATGGTTTGACCCACCGATGGAAAAGATAGATCCAAACTGTGTAGTAAAACTGTGCAATTTTTTTAACTATTTGAGACCTAAACTTTTTCTTACCTGATTCAATGTCTCTTATTCTGCGATCTTCTTGCTCATCATCTTCGACTGAACGTAAAGCTGACGAAACGGAACATAAAATTGACAAACTCAAGAAGAGATGACATATTTTGAGCTCGTTGTTCACAACATATAATATAGCCATGAACAGAAACACTATTCTTTCAATTATACAAGACGCTAATTTATACAAGCACAGAAATTCTATTCTACATGTCTTCTTTCATGTAAACATCGCATGGGAGATAGTAGATATGAGGACACAGCAATGCTGGAACATACATTTTTACCTTTCTGTAATGAGTCCATTGTAATAATGTGATGTTTCATTGTTTCACTCGATGAGTGTATAGGGCTGTAATCGATTTCTTTCAGCGCTGCCGAGCAGGAAAACACAAACTATTGTTAGCCCAGACTGAGAAAATGACTTGAATTTTTATCTACGACACATATATTGTAAAATACCCTTACAAGAAATTCAGTTCTTGAGACGGAAACGAATTTGGTTACAGTGTTACAATAATTTCTAATTTGGTACAACATTTTGGCAGCTAGTTTATGCAATTACAGTTCTGTTCAGTTATAATGATGTGTATTGTATCCATGCATAAAATTGTAAAACGAACACTGGGCTAAACAAAAGCAGGATAAGAAGTAGGTTAATATGTAAGTTAGTTATAATCTCCTCTTCAGTAACTTCACTATGGCACTTTTGCATTGGACAGTGGTTACTAGGGAGGTTTAAACTGTAAACCTTTACAAAATTATTGAAAACACCTTTTCTTAGCCTTTCAAGCTGTATTTTTGCAGCTTTACGAGTTATCTGTTCATCT
This sequence comes from Ricordea florida, assembly GCA_949710005.1. Taxonomy (NCBI): domain Eukaryota; kingdom Metazoa; phylum Cnidaria; class Anthozoa; order Corallimorpharia; family Ricordeidae; genus Ricordea; species Ricordea florida. The sequence continues at coordinate 1,341,301 of OX453275.1, forward strand.
TGTCGTGTTATGTTTCCCCTGTCGATCAACATGTCTAGATCAGAAGGAATAACTGTTAGTAAGCAGTGCACCGGCTTTTGGGAGCGTGAGTTTGTTACTTTAATTTACCATCAAAAACATAATGGTTTCAGTAGCAGAATCATGGAAGTTTTTTGTTTATAGGAATGAAAAAAGCAACATATTTTTAAGCTAGTATAGATGGTCTTTACGTGGGTAAAGTCTAATAAGTTAACTGATTAAGACATCGTAGCCTAATTCTACTTAACGTTCTGTTGGGATTTGGGTTGAACAGCCGCATAACTACATGAAACAATTGTCCAGTTGACCAAGTCGTTGTAAATGGATGGATTTAAATCGCTCCTAACGGAGCATCGCTCAGTGAAGCGAGTGTGCCCCGGGGCCCCGGCTATCCACGCGCTTTAGGTCGGGAATGTATTGTATGCGTTCCACAGCCGTTTTTAACAGGTACCAGTATGTTTGAAAAAGTCAGATTGAGTTTGGATTTTAAGTAAAATGAAGAAGGAAAGAACAAAAAACACTGACATGTCCTTTGTCAATTCCGCTAACAAGCAAACAAGATCACACTCATGAAATAAAGAATGCACGTAAAATCAAATGTAGTTTTGACTCAGTTATAAACTGAACACGATACAACTGCAAGTTTATCTGAAGTGTTTCTGTTTGATCACGTCTTTGGAAAACACACGCTAGGTTATTCGTTCTAATAGCTTATTTTTCAATGCGGATTTGTTGTTATAATAATTATATTTCTGATTGTCAGATCACGAACAATACACAACCAACACTAATCTCTTGACAGCGAGTTAACAAACTCTTTCGTGAGAACTGTTTCTTGAGCAGTCAAGTCAAATTGCGCCTTTCAAACGACTGCCCAACTGGTCCTGGAAAACAGTCTTGTAAGTTGTACCGGGATTTCGATGTAGAAAAAGGCACGAAAAAGCCAAGCAACCTCGATCAATCTTAAGTGTGACTGTTTAAATTCTGGTGTTAACAGGTAATGGTAATTTTATTGTCGCTAATTATTTTCAGTTCACTTGACAAGCTACCGTCGGATTGATCAATTTAGGATTCTTCCCTTAGAGTGATGGGTAAAGCAAAACAGATTGGAAAGCTTAACGAATCTAGTTGCCCAACCATTAACATGTCCTTCAATGTTTTCGCTATTCCTGCTTCTCAATGGCTTACGCCAACCTCTTTATAGTTTTTCCACCTCAATAGGTCACTGTTTTAAAGTCTTTTCCTTTTATCTTTGAGTTGAAGTAGGAAATCAGTTAATATAAGGTAGCTTTTCCTTATTTCATTCGCAAAAGAAAAAAAAAAGGTCATTTGAACCGAAGACGAGGAAATCTTTGCCTGTTGTTGAAGCTCTATTCCGTGGTAGTAGCTGAATAAATTTTACGGTTGTTTGTAACTTACTCAGTTAACTGTTACTATCCTACCTCTAGAGACCGCTATCCTGAAACACTGCGCCGCATGTACATGGAATACAATGATAGATATTATGTCGACAAATATCCTAGCTTTTGTCATTTCTTCCCTCGAACTAGGGAGGAACGATTTAAACTAGGCAGTACTGTCGTAGTTGGTCTTTTTGAGCAAACATAGCACCGGCAAATTGCCTTGAATTATTGAACGGGAGTATTTTAACCCCGTTGATGGCAATGTGACCGATCGAGCAAAGAAGTTAAAATATTCCGTTCGCCCTTACCAGTTGGAATAAGAATAAGCGGAAACTTTCCATGACAGACGCAACAAAATTGTAAATGAATTGACCTGGTTAAATTTTGTCTTCTTTCGCGTTTTTTTTTATCCAAAAAACTAACCTCGTAGAAAAGTAACTGCCCTCAGTAAATATGTGCATCCGGGGTATTGATTAGTCTGTAACAACATGTGCACCTATCCCTCCCCTAACCCAACATTAACCATAAGTATTTAACTCATTATAACCTTTTGGGTTAGGGGAGGGATAGGTGCACAGTTACACAGATACTTACATTGATCCGATTTTACTATCACTGGTCAATCGATTTGAGCCTCACGCACATGGTTTTCCCAAAAGCAGTCCGATTGCTCTTGGGAAAACCATGTATACGCATGGCTTGAAAAAGGGAATTCTACTTGCCCTAACCAGCTGCTGATATTCATGAATTATTAAACCTATTTACCTGACCCCGGTGCGTGCGGACATTGCTTATTAAAATTCGCGACCACACTGGGTCCTAGCACATGTGATGGGATTATATATGTATTTTAATTTACAGATTACTTCACAGTGGTGCCGTGATCGTCTAGTGGTTAGGACACTGCGTTGTGGCCGCAGTAACCCAGGTTCGAATCCTGGTCTCGGCAACTCGACATTCGCTTTTAGTTTCTCCTTTTGTTAAAGGAGTAAACATGTACCTTAAAAAATATGCCCCGTTCATCCAGGTTTAAAAATTTTAACTGTTTTTACGTATTATTGAGATCACATGGTTCTTTGGGTCATGTGCTGTTCTCATGGTCCTCCATCCCTTTAAATTTCCTTCCTCCTACTTCAAGATAAAGAAATAAAAAAGCTCATTCTATGAAAGGCAACAAAGCAGCGAAATCGAGAAATTATTGTATTTGACATTTGTTCAACTTGAAATCCAGAGGCTTTCTAGCGCTGATCAACTTGCGACTGCCTGCTTGCTTTTCGTAGTAAAGCATAGATTGGAGCGAGAAAGACAAGGAAAACCTTTGGTATTCAGGCTACCTTTTCGCTGAGTGAAACGAAAACTTTGAGGGGAAAAAATAAAGGCGTCAATATATTTTTGATTCATTTCACGGTATCAGTGACCTTTTAGGATGAAGGTGGGGGGGGGGATAGTCCCTCATATGAGCTATATAGGTATGTGCGACCCAAGGGTTTGGTTTTTCAGCCGTTTTGGTCATAAATAGGGTATCAATTTTAGCTATGTTGCCGCCATTTTGGTAATAAATAGGGCATCGATTTTAGCACTCGCGTTATAGTGTGGAATTCTGAGCTCGAAACTTTGCAAATGCAGTCTTGTAACCTAGCTAATAACCCACCACTAGCCACCTCCACTTCGGTGAATAGTTGAATAGTGAGATAATGTACACCACAAAAAGAAAATGGCTTGGAAAACGGAGGACATCTCAGGTGACAAACCGACGTGGCTCGGATCGCGGAGAGGTAGTATTTGTTGTAAGACTGCCGTGCGTCTCATTTTCCCGCGGATAGAAAAAAAATCTGAAGACATTTGTTTAGTTCTAGTGGCGACATTTCTTCAAATGCAATAGCAAACTCTTTCTGTGTTTGAAAGCATTCTGTAAAAAAATATAATTCAACTTTGCTACCCAAGTGAACAAGGAGGAAAAATCGTAGATTTTGGTCATAAATAGGGAAAGGGATCTGGGAAGCGGGCCGCACACTCCTACCCAATTTTTCTGGGAGTACCCCCCGGGGGGATTTAGGTCAGTACTAAGCAATGTCCACTCCATATTTTCGAAACCACCGTAAAACATTCCAGCACAGAGGAAGTAATATATGTTGTAGAAAACAAAGGCAAAGAAAATTCCTAACGTAGCTTTATTGAAATATCAAAGAACCATAATTTTTACAAAGGCTCTACAAATAACAATAACAACTGTCAGCGTGGAAATTCTTGAAATAAAGTTGATAAATTCAATCCGGTATTATCCAACTAGGAATCTGAAAAGCAAACCAGACATGCGACGAATTATTAGCTAATTAGTGATAAGCATGCAAAAATGTCAACGCGCTGATTGGCTGAGAGAACGTCAATTAATCCCAAATAGTCCAGAAAGTTGAAATTAAACTACTGCATGTATTGACAAGTAATCAAATGATTTCGTGTACAATTTTGTACAAATGAGCATTCGTAAATTTTCCAAAGACAACAAATTGAACTCGCCCTACGGGCTCGTGCAATTTTTTTACACTTTAAAAAATTTACTTGGGTTCATTTATTCCAAATGGCACTTGAAACCATTTGATCACCTAAACCAACATAGGATTTTGGGCTAGAATTATATATATATATATCTCGATGAAACAGTACAAGCTGCATTTGTAGAATGGTTAAAAAGGTACTTCATTCCTTTAACTGTCATAGTAAATTATGTTATATCAAGAGAAAATGAAGTAAGAGAACGTATCTTCTATACTGAGTTCTGTTACTATGATAAGGAGACAGAATCAAGGGAAAATGAGATAAGAGAACGTATCTTCCATACTGGGCTCTCTTACTATGATAAGGGGACAGAATCAAGAGAAAATGAGGTAAGAGAACGTATCTTTCATACTGGGCTCTCTTACTATGATAAGGGGACAGAATCAAGAGAAAATGAGGGAAGAGAACGTATCTTCCATACTGGGTTCTCTTACTATGATAAGGGGACAGAATCAAGAGAAAATGAGGGAAGAGAACGTATCTTCCATACTGGGTTCTCTTACTATGATAAGGGGACAGAATCTATTTTTAGATCCGGAACAATCTTAAGTGGCCAATGGCTGATGTCCTTCTCATCACATGGTTGTAATTTCAATGCGCTATGTGGAAACCGTGCAGCCATGGAACGAGATATCAATAGATTCCGCGCTAAAAATAGATTCTGTCAGGAGTCCGGGATGGTGATGGGCTCCTGATTCTTTCCCCTTATCATATCAGACGACGTTATGTTCTCTTTCACCATTTTCTCTTGGTTATATTTAATGTTGACTTTCAACCCTTTTACAGGCTCCTAGGGTAACACTTTCATTTCATACGATGTGGCTGTAACTAATTTTGATCCTTTCATCGTCTCATTTGGCCATGAGTCACGATGTGATTATCTAACACGTTGACCTCAAAATATTGCTTTATCGCATAAAATTTAGTAGTAAGCCGAGTGGTAGTTAATCGATAAAAAATAATATGATTTCATGTGTTAGAACACCCACCTTTATCTTCGGATGCTATCGGCGACACCACGATCTTTCTACCCTGTAGTCTGTCGGGTATCGGATCGAGTCTTCGGGATCCGTCGTCAATATTCATTCCATGCCTGATACCTAATGTCATTCGTCTTCTTCCGCGTAATATTGTTCCTGGAGTCGAACCGCCGCCGGATGACTTACCAGTATCTGATCTTTCACGGCCATATTGCAGCCCTTTGGTAAAACCAACAGACATCAGTGTTAGTAAGAAATATGTATAGGTAATAGCATGACTTGTAGTGGTATTTGGCAATAATACCGCGAAAAATTGTCCTAAGTGGTATTTTGGGAATTTTGAAATATAACGAGCCGGTATTATTGCCAAATACCACGTCCAGGTCATGCTATTATTTGTTTATAATAGAAGCCGAGAAATTTTCGCTTCGTATCTGACAATGTCGTCGTTGAGTTGAGGCCGTTGCTTTCTGTCCACGACTTCCAAACATTCATCCGCGTCTTAACAGTTTTGACTGCATTTTTATTTACGGCTTTTTCGGCGAGCTCTTGTATTTCCTCACTGGAAATTTCCGGGAATCTCCGCCATTTTCAGTTGAAAACAAAAGTAACAAGAAGACGCCTGAAGGCGTTTACGCGGGATGTGTTGGTTTAAAATTGCTGACGCAGTATGTTTTTTTGCTGATTGTGCGATCATGGATATCCATGGTGCAATCCAACCTGACTTGCACGTGATTCGGAGTTACAGCCAATAAAAATCACACAATTTTTTCGGGACGGGCTCGGGATACGGGAAAGTAAAATAAAACAAGGCAATTTTTGACTCCCAAGACGACGAAAGGAATGCGCTACCGAATTTTATGCGCTGGCTGACTACGTCATCCCGCGTAAAAAGGTAATTGTGTTCAGTGTTGTCATGGTAACCTTGTTATACCATGCAATTTTGCTGTTATACCACTATTACGCGGAAATAATTATACTATCAGCCAATCAAATCTCCGAAATTTCTCGGCTTATATTATAAATATATGTTATTTATCGGGCGTAAGGTCCGTACGGGAAAAAACTATGCCCTTAGTCTTAAGCACGGCTGAAGGCCGGAGGCCTCGGACCTTATTCAAGACCAGGGGCACAGTTTTTTTCTACACGGTTCGACCAAGCCCGGTAAATAAATTAATTTTTTTTGGGATGTCTCCCTTTCAAAGTAAGAAAAGAGACAGGAAATTGCTACAGCGGGGAAAAA
>OX453275.1:1352500-1490000 GCA_949710005.1 Ricordea florida
GTCGCTTCATCTTCACCTCAACAATCTAGGAAATAAGAAACATAATCATCGCCAAAACAACAGGCAAATACGAAAAATGGATTATAGCTGTTGTGTCTCAACTTCTTGTTCTATTATAGAGTGCGCAGTAAATGGCAAGTCAACTGCACTGCACAACTGCTTTATTAGAACTGAACAATCTATTACAGGGCTCAAAGTTAACGACCAACTGGTCGCATATGCGACTGGATTTTTGGCTGTGCGCCTAAAAAATTATGTGCGGTCGCACCACCGCGCCTTAAAAACCAAAGTACAGTGCGACTTTTCTAGTGCTTACTCACCTGACCATCTAACGTACTGCGATTGATAAATTTAAATATAAATATAAACATAGATGTAACACAACCAGGCACCAAGTAATAAAGTTGCACCATTTTCCTTTCATCGCTGTGTGTTCTATTCGTGATCTTTAAGCCTATTTTCCCAGTGGATTCTCCGAACTCGAACGTTCATTTTTTAACTCGTGGATACGCGAAGCATATTTGCGAGTTTTTGTGGGGACTTCGATATGCAAATTGTCACTCACTCACTCACTCACTCACTCACTCACTCACTCACTCACTCACTCCAGTGTAGACATCTTCGTAATTAGTCGGATAGAACTCGGGGGCACCGATATGAAGACGACAATTGTCGTGACCGAAGTCACGGAAGTCTGTTGATGAAAGTTCACGCTGAAAGTGTATCGTACCGTTGCCAGAGTTTGTAATGATTTTGTAGCTTAAGAGGACGATTAGCGAGGCCCTGTTAGGGGTAAATTTCGACAAGCGACGTGGCCTTGAAACGGCGACATAAAGGACCTGAAATGGCGACGAACGACGAGCCGCTCACGGGAAATTACGACAGCGACCTTCGACCTTCCGAAATTGCGACGTGAAAAGGTTTGAAACTCAGACGCGCGACATAAACAACCTCACTAACAGGGCCTCATTAGCGGTCTTACTAAAATCAAAAGGAGTTTAAATGTTTCCAGTTAGGACAATGACCAACTTGGAGACTGAATTTCGTGAGCCTTTTACTCGGCCAGGCGCTAAACGTGAACAGATGATAACTATTCGCTTTTCCGACATCGACCGCCATCGACCGCCCCCAAGATTACAAGCAGTATATGAATTTCAGTTGGCTCGAAAGTGATCTGAAGATGAGAAAATCTCTTGCTAATGTAGTAAGCTTTGATGAGAACTCATAGAGCGAAATTAGCACTTGAATGAGAATTTATTTGAGCGAAATGAGTACTCGTTATTGAACGAAACTACTACTGAAAACAGAATAAATTGACGAATCCATGATGTGAAACCGAAGAACTTCTGCGGCCAACCTGGATAAGAAACATCGCATGGAGGACTTTTCTACTGATTTAAGTGTTAGTACTAACAGGAATGGAGTTGGAAAAGTATTGGGACGGTCAAGAAGTATGTCAACGCTTACCATTAAATATAGAGGCGCATGCCGTGACGGAGAACCAGGGTTCGAAAAGAGTAAGTCATGTAGAAAATGTATTAAGCGTTATATTATATACAATACACCACAAGCCGTTACAATGAAACGTTTTCTGTCTATTGATTTCCGAATTTACTTTGAAGTGAACTAGATTGTGTTGAAGTAGACATGTTGGAAAAATAGGCTTACCTGTTTTGCTTACTGTTGTGTGACTCATCATGTTTACATTGTAAAAACAAGAAGTTATAAGGATAAAAACAAAGATGTATTGCTGTATTAATGATGGCAAGTGTGGTTTTTTTTAAGTGCAACACTGAATATATATACCACTGATAACCTAAAATGAGATGGTAATGTAAATAAACTAATTCAACTTGATAAAGGATTGAGAGTCTTAAGGATTTTAAGATCATCACGTCAGCTGGGCTATCCTACATGGTTTTGTTCATTATCAGCTGCAGAATCAAGGTGGATATTTCTGTTGCATATATTGAATAGACTTGTAGACAACAAAAACTATAATGATGATAAAATTGACAATGTCATGGCAACAAAATTCAGACCTTATTCAGAAGGACCCTGTTACTTTGAACACACAGACAATGAGCAGCAGGATACCAGAACTACATTTGGTTTCGGTGCCATTTAATCCTGTACCCTTATGTTAAGTTATCAAATTTTTTAACAACTGTATGCTTGCCACCTGCCTTATAACTGATGCCTAGTGTAGTCAAATGATTGGCGTCATGTACTCACTGTATGTTTATTTCAAAAAGCTACTCAGCTCCCTGGTCACTTTTATGTTGTGATTATAGATTATTAAAATTATCTTCAAGTTCATTCAATCACAACTCTGAAAAAACACCTCATTAATTTTTAAATTATTTCTTTTTTCTCTGTTTTGTAAACATATCCACGAGTTCACCATAGTCCTACTTTGATTTCCCACGTTCTGTGTTGTAAACAACTCCGCTGACCCGCTGACACATGCAAATGAAGGAATGAAAGGAATGAAGCACGTGCTTCTTGCGCAATCGATGATCAGGTCAAAAAGAGAAATGTGTAGAACTTTTCTGTTAACTTGAATGATGATAACACGTAATAATTCCTGAAAGTGGGAAGTCGAGTTGATGTAAAAAAAAAACAATAGTATTTTCGCTATCTTTTGGTTCAACGTAAAGGTGAGCTAAAGGTGACTAATAAATGTCTTTAAGCTATCGCTTTCTGTTTTTACTGGGGCTTCCGTTAAGCTAGTCCGAGTCAGAAATGCAGGCCGTTAGTTTTCTTGGTCACCAAATGGGGGTCATAGTGGCAGGCGTTCCTTGCGGAGAGCGAAAACTAGAAGTGAGAATTAAATCGTTTGCTCGTTCTTCGCGCACAACAGTTACAGAATGCTGCGTTTTTATCAAGAAAGCTTCAGCTAGCCAAATAAGCAAAGTTCGTGCTAGTTCTCACGAATACCCAGATGTTGAAAAATTAAGAATCTCTCAGTCGTGAACAAAATTTCAAAGGTGAGGCAAACAACAAGCAATCGGATAGAGAGGATACTTCTGTTCAATCATTAGTTAATATCGAAGCTTGTGTGAAATACCCTGATTTTTTATTTGTTTTTTGTTGTTTTCAGTACCTCTAACAGGCCCATATTGCAATACGAAGCCCGCGTCGCTCGTTTTGGAGCGTTAAGTATTCTTTTGGAGTAGGTGCTCCCAGTATTTGATGCTGTGCGCCTACAATTTTTAACTGTGCGCCCAAAATTTCGGCAGTGCGCCTAAAAATTTACACCTGGTCGCACAAGTGCTCCCAAAGCCAAAAATAAACTTTGAGCCCTGTCTATTGCTATTTACAAGGATATACTAAGTTAATGATCACATGATTGCGGTTTAGCTGTATTAACCAATAATTATCCACTAAGTCATAACTCATTCTAAAACAGGAAATACACTCAGGAGAAAATGAGGAGAGAGAACATAACCCCATCTGATATGATAAGGGAACAGAATTTATTTTAGCGCGGAATCTACTCATATCTTGTTCCATGGCTGCGCGGTTTCCATATGGCGCATTGAAATTACAAGCACGCGATGAGAAGAACATTAGCCATTGGTCAGTTAAAATAGTTTCATGATCTTCAAATAGATTCTGTCCCCTTATCATAGTAAGAGAAGATACGTTCTCTTACCTCATTTTCTCTTGATACACTACAATAACCACTCTAGAGTTCTCAGTGCATTTTCGGTAAAAAGCACAAAGCTAAGAAAGCAGACCTAGAAAAACAGTTGTACGTTTAAACTTGATCGTAGATTGCTTTGACCAAGGCGAGGTTTAATAGTGTCATTTATAGGACACTGGCTAGCTTTGAGTCTACTTCTTAACGTAACGCGGGGTATCAGTCACTGAAAACTCAACCTATATTAATTAGGACCGGCACGTAGAACGAACCGGAAAACAAAAGCATCGGACTGGTAAGTAGCTCAGAAGGCTACAAACAAAACCCCTTCCCAAAATACTGATATCAAGGAAGAGCAGGAGGGGCAACTTTCCTGAGGGGGGTGAGGTGGATGGTCAAGTCATTATGGTTCATTGTTGTTTCTGATGCTCGTAAAACAAAGTCTACTATGTATCTAATGCAGATGTTGACCAGTTGTGCATAGTAAGTCATAATGCTATTCTACTGCGCTTTTGCCTCAAACTCCGTCGTTATGGCGGATTCCCGATGTACCAAATTTATTGCAGGTCGATTGATTTATTCTGGTGTATGCAGTCTTTTGCTTTGTTGTTTGTTAATTGTGGAGTTTGAATGCCTTGTGTTGCAAGTAACCAATTTCGTCTGATACGTCACGATACGGATTTCTCACCGATTCAAGTTTCGCTGCCTCAGTTACATCTAATAACCCGCCGCCCTTTAGTTCGTGGATGACGTCACGGGCATTGTTAAGAATGGTCCGAATGGCCTGCCGGGTCTTTACTGAAATTGCAATTCCTGGATGTTCACGCTGCAGCATGCCTATCGTTGAAACAAACACGATAACATTAACATAATCACTTCATAGTTTTAAGCCAAGACGTAAAGACCCTTCACCCTTTTCACTTCTCCTCTAATCGGCAAGTTGCAGTTATACTGCCCTATCAAAGCCAAGGAGTATCGGTCGAGTTAGCGGAACAACTGCCACAGAAGCGCATTACTGAAAACTTTCCAGATGATGAGAACATTATAGAGTTTTCTTCCAGGGCCCGGTTGTTCGAAGCAGGGTTGAGGTAACCCAGGGTTAGTGCGAAAAATATGCAGATACGAGAGCTTAAAAAGCACATTCAGTATAATTCTTTTTGAATACAATTCGATGATTGTATGCTCTGAATGAAATAGAGAAAGTAAAAGGAGAAAACTCATTTTAAAGAGGAAAACTCACATTTCTAGGCTTATGTTAAAATGACTATAGTGTACTTACCTAGACTCTTAACCACATCCAGTCTGTTCTGTTCTGATCTGTTTTTGAGATCTTTTGCAATCCTTTTGTCCACCACCATGTGATCAACAAGTTTGATCACTTCTTCTTCAGCTATAATGTAACCTTTGCCAACATCGTAGCCAAAACTTAGTTTTCCGTTTATGATATTGTCCACTAAATCTATCAATCGTGGCAGAAGAGCCTAAAAAAAAGAATAATTTGCGTCATATTGTAAGAAGATGGGAAAATAACTAAGTACACAACGACCTTACTTTATTTAAAAATAAAACTTGTTCAAAAGAATTAAAACTGAAGTCATCCACTTATTTATTAATTGATCCCAATCCGCTTTCATGAATTGTCGGCGACTCGAAACTCGAGACACCGCGCGTGGCTCCTCGAACCCAGCAGGTGGTAGTATTGTCTATATCACTTATTTTTACCCATTTATTCACCAGTTGCCGTGATCGTCTAGTGGTTAGGACACTGCGTTGTGGCCGCAGTAACCCAGGTTCGAATCCTGGTCTCGGCACGCGACCCGTTTTTTGTTATTATTATTTTTCCTTTTATTAAACCTTGCGGCTCTTCAAGAATTAACAAATGGGAAAACCAATACTGCTGAATCACCAAAATAAATATTTCAAGCTTTGTATCAGGGAAATTCAGTGGGCAGCCGACAAGTTACTTTAAAACTCTTGTGATTCACTAGCAATAAATAATAAATACATAAATAACATAAAATAAATAGGTTTTTGCAGTGGCACATCCACAGGGTGCTCTTCGTCCACTGTTTCCTGGTCGAGTTGGAATTTCCAAGTGTTGGTTTTTATTGACGGAGGAAAACCGGAGAACCCTCAGAAAAACCGTCAGAACAAGGAGAAAACCAACAACAAACTCAACCCACATGGGACGGCGGGAATTGAACCCAGGTCACACAGGCGGTAGGCGAGTGCTCTCACCACTGCGCCAACGTTGCTCACCAGCGCAACGGGTGAAGTTGTAGGAAACAAAAATACTTATTCCATGTAATGATTCGTAACTAGCAAAATTTGTTCTCGAAATCTTTTGATGAGAACCACCCTCAACTCAAACCCCTGGAATGCTTCTATTCAAGCGAGTGTCAAAAGCAAGCTGAAGCCAGAGACCGTTGCGTTGTGTTAACAGACCTTAAAAAGTCTCAGCAGTCGACCCATCCTTAATACGCGGAAGACCCTGGCCACTTTGAGGATCGCGGGGGAGAAGCTTCCGGTGACATTATCAGCCGCCAGGTCAATCACGATGTCAATGATGGAAAACATTACGATAAACAGGTCAAGCAGGTTCCAGTAGTCCTTGAAGTAGTAACGTCCAAAAGCCAGCATCTACCAACAGAAAAAAGCCATGAAAATACAAAAAGCAACGCGAAGGAATAAGTAACCTGCGTGCAAAACCTTTCACTGCCAACAAAAAACGGGAGAGAGTTAGAAAAATAGGGATGGGATGGAGAAAAGGGGAAGTAAAATATTAAATATTTCTATTGATATCTATATAAGACTGTTGATGATGATGATGATGATGATGAAGATGATGAAGATGATGAAGATGATGATGATGATGATGATGAAGATGATGATGATGATGATGATGATGATGATGATGATGATAATAATTATGGTGATAGTGGTCGTGATGGTGGTGGCACTGAAGGCTACAGCTGTGGCGGTAATGGTTTTGGTGACGGAAAAAAAAATAAAAATGATGGTTTATATACCGACCTTCAAACCAGCTTCCCCGATATAAATGCCACAGTACACATAGTTGATAATAGTGAGAGTTTCCATATATGGAGCATCGTCGTCAGAGGACAGTTCCAGAATGATGGGGACCATGTTGATTAAGATCAGCGTGTACATGACCACATCAAACATGACATGCGCAGCCACTGCGTACATGAAGTAAAGAACTTTGTTTGTTCGAGGAGGAATGCGTTCCGCTGCCTTCACGTGTTTCAGTGTTTCAAGTTTGTCTTTCTGCAAAACCAGATTTGCCAAGAAAAATGAAGCAAGTGATAAAAACCACCTTTTCTACCCTGAGTAGGAAGCGAATTTAAGTAAGATGATAGCTATGGTACGCAAAGCCTTGTTGAAGTTTTTACGAGGATTTAACTTGCTCAACCCGAAATAATTTGGGAAGCGGTTTCGAAACTCTTCGTCATGTTGAAAACCAATTTGTCTACGACATCATCAATACGTTTGGCAGATCATGTGCAGGTGACCAATCACTGTGCACGTACTGTTTAGTGAAATTATTATTGTACAGCGAACATTTATAGCCCATATGTGAACGATGGCCAATACGTGTGCGGGAATTCACGCTTTTAGTTTTAAAATGTCTTACGAGTTTCTGAAGATATGGCGGTACCCTCCAGTAAGGCTGCAGGTCATCCATCTCAATGAAGCTGTTAGAAATAAGGAACACAATCAGAGGGATGTTTCACTTCAGTTTAGTAGCAAAGTCGTTGTGTGGAGCATATTAATTTAGCCTTAAAATATTTTAATAACGGAAATGCTTTATTTTTTCACCAATCAGAATTTAGTGAACAAATGTTGTTCTCATTGCCAAACGAATTTTAAAATACCTTGACATGTCACCTTGACATTCATAATGTGGGAACCCAGAGCTCATCTGCTAGCTGTGCCATGCTGATGAGGCCTAACAAGGCCCAAACATCTGTCCATGGCTGCTGGCTTTTGAGCTCAATTTTTTCATCTTTTTTTGTGGTAGCAACAGGGTTTTATCCCTTCTACCACTGTCGCCTTAGTGCGCATATGTGAGGCTCTAATATACCCTTACTACACTTTGACGTTGAATTTTAAAATAGACTGAAACGGTTCTTGTTATCGCATTCTAAATTTCACATTATTTGGCTTAAGAAACGAAATATATGTACATGAGATCCACCAGAGATTACTTATTAACCATGTCATTCCTCGAGCTACGCTTAATTAAGAGTCCATTGCTCAATTAGGTTCTTTCTATTGAAACGTACCTATCTTCCTCGTCCATTGCGGTATCCGCCATATTAGTCAAGGCTTGCACAGCCTCACGGGACAACATGCCGTGCTCAAACTGCTTCCAGTAACTGACTTTTAGTGCTTTGATCAACCGAACTCTACCGTCCTCGGCCATTTCGGCAAATTCTTTAGGTGATGGTTCGTTCGGAACGCTTGTCTCACACTTTGGGCAAGTGCTAATCCGAACCAAGAGAGCTGTTTCATGGGCATGCTACAAACGTGAAAAAAGGAAGTTGTTTACCATTTCATTCATGCGGCGCATGTCATAGGATTAAGATAGAGCAAGAGAAAATGAGGTAATAGAACGTATCTTCCATACTAGGTTCACTTACTATGATAAGGGGACAAAATCTATTTTTAGATCCGGAAACTATCTTAACTGACCAATTGTTGATGTCCTTCTCATCACGTGGTTGTAATGCTAAATTCCGCGCTAAAGATAGATTCTGTCCCTTATCATATCAGACGTGGTTATGTTCTCTTTGCTCATTTTCTCTAGATTCTGTCCCCTTATCATATCAGACGTGGTTATGTTCTCTTTTCTCATTTTCTCTAGATTCTGTCCCCTTATCATATCAGACGGGGTTATGTTCTCTTTCCTCATTTTCTCTTGGTTAGAGCCATCTTTTCGCTGATGTTGATAATAGTTCATGAATTAAGATTCATTCAACGAATGAAGCAAGGTGTAAGAACTGCGTTTGAATAAGAGACTTCATTGGCACTTACTTGTATGGATGATGATGATGATGACAATAATAATAATAATAATAATAATAATAATAATGAACTTTATTTGAGTGTTAACTGTATTTGGCACTAACGTACTAACTAAGGTACTAATTGGGGACACTGTAAAGCACAAATCAAATCAAATCAAATCAAACTAAATGTTGATTTTTGTGGAGAGGGGAAAACCGGAGAACCCAGAGAAAAACGTCTCGGAGCAAAGTAGAGAACCAACAAACTCAGCCCACATATGACGCCGGGGCCGGAAAGCGAACCCGGGCCACATTGGTGGAAGGCGAGCGCTCTCACCACTGCGCCAACCCTGATCCCCTAAAGACGTTTACACGCCTCCTTCCAGGAGACAAACCAAGTTCATAAATAACCAAATTTGAGAAAATAAAATAAGTATTTAATGGGTCTCCTGTTTAAAGCCTTTCATACTCGCTGATTATTTAGGATTTCACTCACTGTAGATAACAAGACTTCCGTTTAAATCTACTGCACGCCTTCATTGTATAGCATTTCCTTCAATGTAGTTTAATACTCATCCAAAACCATACCCCTTCCTCCACTTCCATATAAGGGTTATGGATATCACAGTCCCTCTCGGCCATATCCCAGTCGGCATCAGCAAGGAAGCGGTCAGCTTTCAACATGTTCAGGGTGCGATAGTTACTTTCTTTTATCTGCCGTACAGCATTGGCCATCGCAATTTTCTTGGAGTCTGAAATGTCGCTCATACCCAACTTTTCCAGAAGTTTTTTCATTGTAGTTGCGTTGACAAGAAGGGTGAACATTACTATGCCGGCCGTGTGCGCCAAAACCTGAAAGAAAATATCAGTTATACTATCGCGACGAACCTCCAGTTTCAGTCGACACTAACACCTTTGAACATAACATAATGTCTTCATGTAATACCGAGTGGATTTAGTCCATTTAGTGAGCTGCAAACGGATTTGCCAAACCTCGTAAATTACTCATTTCCAATAAAACTCTTGTTTTAATTTTACGCTGTGTATTGATAGTAATGCCAATGGAATTTGGAAAGCATGTCAGTGGGACAATTGGCCACTCATCTATAGGCCCTTCATGTTATTTTATGGGAAAATCAGAAGCTCATCACAACCAATTTCATTTTGGAGTACAAGAAATTGGGTAAATTAAACGAGTTGATTAAGTAAGTTATACCACCGTAAGGTAAAAGGGAGGTGCTGACGTTTCGAGCGTTAGCCCTTCGTCGGAGCGAATGGAGTACCTTGCCCAAAGCAAAGTGGGAAAGCTCTGATGACTCACGATAAGTTGCCATGATATTCATACAATTTCTCTCGTCTCCAACGATAAGAAATGAATAAACCCCAGTAAGGAGAGTTTTGACTTTGATAAACATGTTCTTTACCTTGCCTCCTACTTCTGGGTGGTCAATATACACCTGTAATGCTAGTGCCAGGCCTACAGCTCCCCTGAGACCACCCCAGGCGGAAACCACGGCGCTCTGCCACGACAAGCCGTAACCAATGCGCATTAGAATGGGACTAAAGGTCATCATCACCAAACCTCTGCAACACACATAAAGAGGTCAGCTCTTAACAGGAGAAATGATATCAAACTACTTTAGTTTCTTGGAAAATTGGTACCCTGCCTCAGTGTTGTTCTCACATCGAGAAACAACGCCCGCGGACGAAATGACAACTGTTTTAAATTTTCAGCAAAAGCGACCAAACTTTAGTTGACAGCAAACCAACTTATGAATCCAGTTCAATAAAAAAAGAAGATTAAAAAAGATTTAGCCTCAAAAACGATCTAGGAGCTGCCAAAATAGTTCTATATGTCTCCAGAAAAGTAAAATCGCAATTTCTAGTTCTGCATTTGAGATTACAAAGAGACATATATTGACAGGGTCAGTGAGGAGAAAGCTAAAACTTTGATTTTACAGCTTAGTAGATCCGGTGGGTCAAACATTTTTGTAGACCTGTCTGCGTTTTATTTTTAGTGTAATGTATATCTTGTCAAACCTTATCACAGTGATGCCCAGGTAATCCACCACCAGCAGAAACAAATCGTATTCATTCAGACTGTTCAGTGCTTTTTCCATGATGACAACACCAACCATGATGAAAATAAGGGTGTTAGCGAGGTATGCCAGCATCTCCCAGAATCTGTGAAGTACGTACACACATACATAATCTCCGATACAAATTGAAGTTAATACCTTGTTTTCTGACAGAATGATTTGGAGTGAGCAGTATATGAAAAATAAACCATTTCCTTAATTTCTTTTTCAAAAGGAGATGTAGTTCGTTTTGTTGTTTATTTTCTGCCTAATAAACGTACAATAAGTGATGAAGAATTAATAATGTAAAGATTATTGATGGTAACTTTTGTATGGTACCTAAGTACACCTATACGCCTTGTTCGCGTCGAGTTTGAGAAAAGTTTTGTTGGATGTTTTGCACAATTTCTGTCCATTGTTTATCAAAGGGCATAATCCTTTCTATGCCACAGGTGACCCTTGTATAGATTCTCCCTGTAATTCCAATACACTATCGCACAAACAGAAGAATTAAGATCATGATCACATCAAAGATGCTAAATCGATCAACTGCCAAATTCTGCTAACCAGACCAAAAGGAACTGTGTAGCGCTTGCTCAGAAGAATTCATACTCGATCTTGGCAGTGAGAGGGTTAAAATTGGTTTGCTCTGTAATACAAAGTCGAAGTGAACAACACGCAAATGTGTGATGGACGGAAACAAAAAGATATTTCTATAGACGTTTAGTTACGTCGAACCTCTGCTTGCCGAGGGTGCTACTGCGCCGCGGCTGTCCGCTCTCTGAAGGCTGCACTGTTTATTTATTTATTTGAACAAATGTTTTAACAGGATAGTCCCAGTTCAGCAAAGGCTGGTTTAAATGGGGTCCTGTATTTACAGTAATTAATTTAATATTACAGTAAATACAATATAAAAGACATTCATATAATTACAAATAGCATTACAGTTAATTGTTAGGTATGCTAAAACAGCAACGAAATCATTGACTGTTGTTTAAGAAGTTTGCAAGGGCAGTTTCAATTTGGGTAGGGTCCTGTATTGTTATTGCTGTATTGTTATTCCTGTATTGTTATTTTCAAGGAAGTGATAATTACACTGTACCTATGTAAGAAAACCTCAACTTCTGGACTGATGCTTGTCTTGAGGGCGTTAATCTCTATACCGAGCATGACAACAGCAATCACGCCTGAGATCCCCAACACCTCCTCACCGATGTAGAAGGTTAAGTAGGTACTGGCCAGAGTGATAGTGATTTCTACCAAGGCATCATTAAACACGTGTTGCAGCCAGAATACAGTGACTCTTCCAGCTAACAGACCAAAGAAAAATCCTCCAATGGTCACGCGTGGAAAATACAAACCGATCTCGGTGGCTGAGCAAGAGAACAGTGAGAATTCAATTATTCTAATATAACCTCACACTTACCGAGTAATACTCATTAGAAGAAGTTAATTAATGGGAATATTTCTAAGCAATCAGTGGCGTCAATAGTTACTGTTAGCTTTCAAATGGATGGCAAGACTTCATATCTTTGAGTATTGATGCAATAAGTGCAACCCTATGATACGACCCTTGATAAGTCTAATAACAGATTTCTTTGTCTTTAGAGGGATAGCAATACAGTACGACAAATCAACGAGGTTTTTTATCATGTGTACAGAAAACAATTTCCTTCCTACACTACTTAAAAACAGCATAAGTCGATAGAAACAAATCAAACAAAATGCAAGGTTACCAGTCATGTTGGAGAAAGCCAGGTTGAAAAAGATCTTGTACAGTACAATAGCCATACCATCGTTTAACAATGATTCACCTTCGATTATGGTAGACAGTTGCTTACTAGTACCTGAGTAAGAAAACACTTACTTTAAACACATAACTCTAATAATTCACATTATAATCATTACTATGATTATTATATAGTTATTATAATTATTACATAGTTATTGGCACATTTGAGCTTAATTCTTCTTATTATAATAATTATTGTATAATTATTATAATTATTGTATATTAATACAATTATTACATTATATTAGCACATTTGGGCATAAGGTTGAAACTATATCATAGAAATCTTACTACCGATGATGACTGTCAGTAACTTTCTAAAAAAAAAAAAGTCAGAAGAACTGCTAAGGTTTCACCAAACTAATTAGTCAGAAAAGCCACCTAAAAGCTACCACCTACCTAAGTCGTTCAACAAAGCTACGACGGCTACAGGGTCTGTAGCACTTACAATTGAACCAAACAACAATGCCTCAAGCCAGGTCCACTTATAATCAATAAAAACCATCTTTGCCATAACACCAGAAAGCGCTGTTGCCACAGCTAAACCAAACACGGCCAGAATCAACACCTGCAAGAACATCTTGTAGAAAATGTGAACATCCATTGCAAAAGCAGACTCAAACAGTAAAACTGGCAGGAAGGCAGTAAGAATTAGATGTGGATTCTGGTAAGACATTGCTGTGTACCTGGAAAAATATATGTTGTACAGTAATTAGCCTTTCTATAGCCCCAAATAAAATAGAAAACACTGATCAGGTACTATTCATTAGACAAACTAAATAATGCATTTGTTCCAATTATGCAAAAATATAGATAAAAGACCAATCTTATTTTTGGACATAAAAAATCAAATGTAGCAATTGAAGTGTATCAGTTTTTCATGGATAAAATAATTGTACCCACACTGCTGAGAAAAAAGAAAAAACAGCATCACAGCTTGAAAATGAAGTACAGTCTGCATGGTGTAATCCACAGATGAAAAAGTTTGAACCACACTGTATAGTACAACAAACAGTACCACAGTACAGTACTGTTCAGTAGCTTTACAAAGAATGGTAACACTGCATGGTTTGATCCACAAATGAAAAGGTTAGAACCACGCTGTATAGTTAAACAAACAGTAACACAGTACAGTACTGTTCAGTAGCTTTACAAAGAATGGTCGCACTGCATGGTTTGATCCACAGATGAAAAAGTTGGAACACTACAGTACTTTTCAGTAGGCGTCTCAAGCATTTTCAAACTGCATGGTTTGATCCAAAACAATACTGGAGTCATGTACTATTCGGTAAGTTTCTAAGGAAGGTTCATAGTTTTTGCCAACAGTTTTTGTATCTGAACTTTGATCGTAAAGTAAAATAATGGTGGACACATAATAATGGCACAACTTTAACACGCAACTTACTTTTGCAGTGCTGGCACTGATCCTGATATTGCTCCAAAGCAAAGCCCAAGAATAATCAAAACCACAGTGTAAGGAATAGGCCATCCTTTCATCAACTGTCGGACAATCGCTGAAATACAAAGCCACAGTTTGGAGTCCATTAATTTGTTCCATCATTCACGTTTCACGCATTTTACTCAAAAAGTTTCGCACATCTTTTTGACGAAGTGATAGGTCTATAAGGCTATTGGCAATTTGAACATAAAGAACTTCAATAAAATGTTCTCGGATTGATACTGTTTTGAATACATAGTTGAGAACAATGCTGCCTTAAACATCAAAAAATGTTTTGACTCTCTAGAAACAGAGCAAGCTGCAACACCTAGCCTAGCACGGCCTTGCAGTGACATTCATAAGTAACAAAGGATGGGGAATAGAATTCCACAACCTAAACAAAACAACAAACCAATTAAACTCACCTCCAATTGTGCATGACGTGAAGATAAATAAAATGGCGTAAGGGTTGCTATCATAAATTTCGTGTTTCTCATGTGGATCCCCAAAAAACTCCGTTGCATTGGAATCATTAAGGGCCATTTTACTGTCTTGAACGATTTCAGACAAATTTAGACAACCATGTATAACGCAGAACCAAAAACCAATTTTCACATAACTTCCAGATCAAATAGAGCTGTTGTTGACGAAATATAAAATGCTGCGGGCAGTGTTATCGCACTTCATCGTTAAACAGCCCGTCAGGAACTCGCTGGATCACTTCTCAAGCAAAGGGAATAGGCTAAACGATCGGAAAATTATTGTTAGTCTCAAAACCGTGAATAAAAAGTAGACGCTCATTGTTGTTTTACAGTCGCTGATACGACAAGGCGGAAAAACCACAGCGCATGCGCTACGAAAAACTCGACCTTACAAATTCAAAATGGCGGACGACAAATTGTATTTTGCCACGTACTTGGGGTCCAGTTTGCGCCCGCATATTGGAGTACAAGATGCGATTGCCCATCAACTTTTCAGTTCAATCCCTTTGGATTCCGTGTGGTTTTTTTTAAACGACAATCGGATGTTTTTTCGTAAGTGTTTTCTATATCATTGTACTGTCTTTGACGATAGCTGTTCTCGACGGTAGGAATTCAGTGGACCTTAGAATTTCTCGTTGTTTAAGGCCGTCGATGAATATTTAAGGTCAGAATTTTCGTAGTAGAAAGTTCGATAATTTTCACACAAAATATCAAATATGACTTTTTTTTCGTTCCAATGACTTTTTTTAAACGCCTTTCAAAGTTGTAACTGTGAAGTGGTGGCAAAGGAATCATGTAAGTCTCTCCTCCTGGCTTCGTTAAAATTGTCGCACTGGTTTTGCCTCTCGGGTAAGCAGTTCTTCGTCTTTACAAAGCTAATTCAGTTTTATCGAAACCTTATATATCTTGTAATATATGATCAGGTCAGTGATTTATTCCTTGTTTGTTGTTAATGCTCCTTTTAAGTGAATGTATTTGAACCTGAGCATATTAAAACATTTTACTTTTAATAACCTTGTTGTTGTGTTGTCCTTGTTGAGTTGTCGCCATTTTCTGCGTACCGGCCACACGCAGGCCGGCAGTTTTCCCGCCGTTTCTGTAGCCGCCTGTCACTGTGGGCAATTAAAGGGTCCGTTGTTGCCGTTGTAAACAAAACAGCGACGGTAAAAAAAAAGACTGTAAAGTTTTGTTTCCATAATGTTCTGTTCAAAAGCCCCGCGAAGTTTACGGAACAAAGAAAACTGTTTGTTGAGTAGCGTAGGTTGCTGGGGAAAAATTTCCCGTCTGAATAATAATGAGTGTAAAAAATACGGTTTCGAGGAGGGTGAATATCTATGCGTAAGACATTTTGACGACGAGAGGAAACAGAAACAGCAGCCTGGGTGCTGCTTCCCGAAAAGGTCGTTGGAAGATACATGCTCTGGGGTACTAACCAACTGTCCCCAGCGTTTGGTCGCCGTGTTTAAAGAGCTTGATACTGTGAAAACGGGTTATGGCAAAATTTGTCTTGGCCATTTGAAACAGGCGGATAGCGACGAGAGGATAACTGGCAACAAGTGTTACGTTTCTGCCAGAAAGGTGAGGGTTTTGCACTGATATTCCCAGTTCGCTTTCCTTTCCTTTGCAAGTAGGAAATTATTACTGTCATTTGTTTTAATAGCGACAACACTCTCGCGGCGAAAATGAAGCGAGCCCCACAAAGGTTTCCCCAAAGGATGTACCTAACTGGTGTGAGCTTCTTAAAAAGCTGGAAACACTTGAACAAGAAAATAAAGAGCTCATAGAAAAGAATTCACACCTGAATAACCATATTAAAGGTGTGTTTCATTTTTGTTTTTTAATGGCTTTATTGCATTAAAAGGGTTTTCTTATAAAAGTTGTTATTGTTTCAGGAAAGTTTAAACTGTTATACAATTTTGCTTTTCTAAAATGGAACATTTGAAAATCCAGTTTCAAAGAAAACCCTGCTAAATAAAAGATCAATAGACAACAGAAATTAACAATTTTCCCAACATTTGCAGTGATAGAACAGAACAACAAGGAAAAGCAAAACACGATTGATGAGCTCCTAGCTGAGACCAAAAAGCTAGCAGAAAAAAATACAGTCAGTAAGTTAACTTTTTATCCTGTCCAATCATACTGAGAAGAACATTTGACTTTATTCCATCAACAGAAATCACAATGTTGTACAAGTTATGTGAGATAGGTAATAGTGACACAGGTATCGACTTTTCCACATTGCTAAAAATGAAAAGAAAGATTTTAATACTATCAGTAAGACAGTAGAAATAGCATTAAAAAACGAAGTTAAAACAATACCATAACATAGTTTCATAAAATACATAATTATTTTTAAGGCCTTTTTCTGAAATAATATATTAATGCACACACAATTTTCCCTACTTCTAATGAAGCCACATGCATAATCTTACAAATATGCTCTGACAGAGTATAACAAAAACAACAATGAATTTCAGGTAAACCTGCATTCAGTGAATTAGTGCACTGCTTTCATAAAGCACTGACGAGTCATTATATGAATGGAGGCCATCACTTATATGACCCAAGCGAAATGGAGAAATTTTGTGAAATGCATGCACCAGGTTTCTTCAATGAGGTCTACACCTCCATCCTCAATGAGTCAAAAGAAATGCCTACAGCAAAACGGAGGGAGCTTCAACGAGTAAGGACAGTGGCATTAATGCACAGCTTCAGTTTTTATAGAAATCAGGTACTGGATACTTGTTCTCTTACAGCACTATAAAAATGCAATACAATTCATTAATGTAAGATCCTTTTTTAACATTGACAATACACACTACTAAAAATATTATATTTTTGCTTCTTATTCCAGCCTTTTTTTGAACTTCTAAAGACATATAAAAATAAACCTTTATCCACTTCACTGCTCTTGCATGTAATAAATTGACTAGGTTTCTTTATTAATGCCTACCCACCAGTCTACCCACCCCTTTCCAAAGCTGAAAGGGGGCACCACTGGCTGACTGGGTGGAAAGGGGAGGGGGTACTTCCTCAAAAGGAAAATAGCCCTTATCATTCAATAAAACATACTTGTACACTAAGACACAAAGCTTATTTCTAGAAAATTTGTCCAATGCAAAAAGCAAATGGCTTGAATCTCAAAATGTGTGGTGCAAGTTACAATTCACTGATGTCAGGGATGGTCATGGGATATAGCTGCCACCCAAAAACTCTTCGCAACTATGAAAAATCATTAGCAGAGGCTAACAAGCAAGAGACAAAGAAGAGAATCTTGGAAGCTGTGACAGTAAGAATACTTATTTCAGTTAATCATTACGATTCTTTAGTTTCCCTTTTCGAGTCTATAACTGAATTAATGCAAATGTAACATGAAGATGGTAAATTTTAAGCTCATTAAATAAATGATTAAGATGAAATGACCATTAATTTTGCTGCGAGCATGGGATAAAATCGATGGCTTCCAGACACTAGTTGGGTGCTCTAACCACTGAACTACAAGACACACTTGGCGAGCAAGGACATTTACTAGGTTCATATGTGACACGCACCCTGCATACTGCATGGTGCTGTCACATATGAACAAAGTAAACAGCCTTGTTTGGAACGTTATCTGCGATGACATGGATTTGATCACTGCCTGGGACTTTGATTTTGCTTTGTTCCACACTCACAACAAATGGTCATTTTATTTTTATCCAAGTTACAACATGTTCAGGTATTCAACAAACTGAGATTTTTGTCTACTCAACCCTAGAGTTAAAGCAGGAGAGAAAAATACCAGCAAATAGTAGTATACAACTTTCTTCTGATTGAATTACAGGTTATTCAACTTTTCTACTACCTACATTTAAATCCAACATCTTAACTGTTTTTGCACTTGATTCAGAGAGGAACCAAACCAAATTATGCAACTACACTCATCATGCGTTGTACGTTGCCGTAATCTTAAGTGCTAGTAAGATGTGTTCTCATCTTTTACAGAAAAAGCAGTTTTTGCTCTTAATTGAAGACGACATCCACTTTATCCATGCATGTCAACACCCCACAACCACCACCACAAGCACTGCCTGGCACATGTGCACAGGATTGTTGGACGTGCAGGAAAAAATACCAGCGGTATCCTTGCCATCTGATATCAACAGGCTCCACCAGACAGTCCCAGTTACAATGAAAAATGGTGCTGTAAAACAGTGCAGAGGAGGAGTAGATGTGAAATCAATTCTGGACAAATTTTCTTCCACGCTACACAACTTCTTTGTGTCAAGCTACCTTACTACATTGCCAACAGAGTACAGAAGATTGGACATGACCAACATAAGGCAAAGCTGTGAAAATCTAAGGTTAAAGAAAAAAAATGATAATGTCAAATAATTATTATTTGACTCCAACACCCGCGTACAAACCAACTGTAATATAATAATAATAATGCTAATATGATCTCACTGACTTTGTTTTTATTTTCCTGCTTGGCCAAATAAACTTTTTCTTGGTTAAACATTTCTGAATTTGCTAGAAATAATAAAAGCAAACATTGCAGCACTTGACTGTATCATTTCCTTTCATTGCGAGGTAAAAAGTGGGGCCAGTTATTGATACAAACATGAACATGTAGAATTTTTGTACAAAGATAGGCCAATGAGAAAACCAGAAATTCACAAACTGTGATTGAGAATTCACATTATGAAATACAATATCCCAAATAAAATGTTGCTTCCACTTCTCAATGATTTTCCTTTGGTTTAGAGTATACTCAGATGAAGCGAGACACGAGTTAGAGCTGCTAAGGACAACTTGGTTGATAGAGGAGTTTGAACAAAGTCTAAAAAGTGTGGCCAACTACCGTACAGCTATGCACCACCTACTCGATGTGGCCCCTGAACTAAGACAATACCTGAAACAAAACCTTGTGGTGTTGACAGGTGACTTCCCAACTTGGAAGTACAACAAGAAGATCATTGCAGACGTAAGTTGCATTTACAATCAACAAGCCAGATCATCAGAAACTAAATCACTTAATATTTTTTAATTTAATGTTTCTCTTATCATTGTATGGACATGAAGTGGGATCCCATAACAGAGCCAATGAGTCCAGTGCCGTCATTCATACCTTGGCAAGGGCCATTCCACGTGTCACTCAATGCAGAGGAATCAACAGTGTTGCTGTTCAGGCCAGTCTTTGAACAGATGTACAAGAAGCTCTTTGGAAGAAACAAGGTAGTTGTGATCATCTGTTTGCAAGGAAATATTAACAGAGATATTATGTTAATTAATTATTACTTAAAAAATATTTTACCCCGAGCCCAGTGTGAGAAAACAATACCAACAGAGTATTGCAGCTTAAAAAACAAGGTGTTAGACAGAACACATAATCCTTTCACTATTATTCTTGACAACACTTAATATGTGGACATGCAATAAAAAATTATTATTATATAAAGGAGCAACTGTGAGTTTCAAAATCATGTCACCATTAGCAGGTTCAAATATACATGAAGTATGAAAATAGATTAATTGGACACATTTGAAAATGTTTTAAACAGGTGCTGCCTAAGAAACCGAAACCACACCGGATAAGCACATTGAGAACAGCGGCATTTGGTGGCTGGACAATCATTCGGGATGCTGTCTGTCAGCAGTTTGGACCAGTCTGCAAAGATCCCCAATATATGCTGCTCCTTCACCTCTTTGATGAAGTGCTATCACTAGTGTTCTACTTTTACTGCACAGTGTTCAGAGGTGGAGACTTTGACCAATGGCTCACTGCTACATTTCGCATGGCTCTTGTTTTTATAACTTTCAAAAGGAAAAACTATGACAAAGCAACTCTCTGTCAACTATCTGATGTTCTCTACCACTGCACTGAGAATCGAGACTTGGCGAACAACATTAAGATGTACCTTAACGCATTCACTGAGAAGAAAGTGGAAGTATTTCATTCTGTGTTAAGAAGGTTTGTTCAAAACATACAGCTACAAGCACTAGTACTGAAGGGCAACTGTGGGAAAATAATGCTACTTCAGAAGCTTCAACATGAATACACATATACAGTCAACTCTCTCTTAACGGACACCTTTATAAGACGGACACCTCTTTAAAACGGACACCTGGCGTTGGTTCCATCCCTGCCATTTTTCAGTCATTTTACTGTAACTAAACTCCCTATAAGATGGACACCTCTCTAAGAGGGACAGTTGGATCCGGTCCCAACGGTGTCCGTCTTAGAGAGAGTTGACTGTATACCTGTATTTGTTTTCTTGCAGCCATACTATTTCCCTGCACTGGATACAACCCTGGACCAACGCTGCCTTCCCATGGGTTATGCCTTTTTAGGCAAGGAGCCTGATCAAGACTTAACTTGTGACGATCCAGCATGCGTTGTGGAGACCGAACAACCCATCATACGGCTAAACTGTGGCCATACCTTCCACAGAGGATGTCTGTTCCATCCAAGCAAAAGCAAACAAGAGCACAGCTACGTAATGAGAGAAGATCAAGTTAAATGTCCTGTTTGCTATGAGCCATTGTGCCATCGTATGGAAGAACTTGCAAACACACTTAACAGGTGGGTTCAAGAAAAATGTAAACTTGCTTGATGATGTGAAAGAAAAAAATAACTCTTTGGTCAAAACAGTTTCCGATTTCAATCAAACGTACACTACACTGACGGAATTTAATAAAATACGTAAATACATACATACGAATACAAACAATCGTGTACATTTTGTAGAAGCTCACTTGCCAGGGCTTTTCAGCCACAATATACTACGATTACAAAAAATATAAGGTAAATGAAAAATTACGTACCAGCTATTGATAGAAGTTCATTTTAACATAAATATAAACATTTAGTTTTTAATATAAAATCCAAAAACAGGAAGAAACGACTTTGCTGATAATGTAAATATACTTCATTAGCTTTACATACGACCACAAGCTCTAGTCGCTCGAGTTATTGAAGGATTGTACTGACCTGTTATACTGACGAGGTGTCTTGATTTCAATACTTTTTTTAGGTATCTGGCAGGTGAAAACGATGACATCGACGCCGCCGAAGAAGACGATGGCACCGACGACCAGGATGATCATGAAACCGACGATGAAGAGAACGAGTCAAAATTCGATGAAAAGTCATTCAAGGAACGAATTATTAAGATACAGGAGAAAGCTGTTCTCCGATTCTCAGCATTGCCTCATCGAGACAATAGGCTGATCAACAGATCAGACAAGACGACCACGTAAACAACGGCACACTCCGGCTGAAGACACGTGGAACTCCAAGAACGCCTGAATGACCACTAAAAACGGCTTCTTTAGAAGCCACTCAATATGCAAAAGTCAATGACCAATAAACAGGGCAACCTTCTTCATAAAATCGATCGTAGGTTGTTTGTAAGATCAGTGAGATCCAGCATCTTTGCGTATTCACGCCACATGCCTAGTGCACGTCCGCCATGTTCTTATCAAAAAATATCAAAAGCACGCGCAGGCGCATTACTGTTAAGCAGCGCCCATTGCGTCATTTTGCTCAGCCAATCAGCGGTTTTTCCGCCTTGTCCGCTGATACAACACTGCAACGAAGCTAAACGCGGCATTGAATTTCGCGGGCTTTTGGGAGGTCCGCTGTCTAAGCTAAATGCAGACGAGTATCTCTAACAACTGACAATATACACTTAATGTATGGTCCCCAGGGAAACAGTTAGTTTTGTTTTCCCGAGAGTCCTGATGTGTTGAGTGAAAGTCTAGGTATATAACAAAGTGGCTTATTACGTGAAACAATTTGTGAGCCCAACGAAGAGCTGTTTCCAAGTGATCATGATGCACTCAACGAACTGTTGCTTCTGTCGATTTGGCTTGGTTGAGTGTACCGTATTTACTCGAATAAGCGCCGCGGCGCTTATTTAATTTTTCGTGTCTCCCGTGCGGCGCTTATTTGAAAGTCTCATACCACAAAGACAGACCATTTCGATTGTACAATTCAATTTATTTCACGAGAACTGAAAAACGCAAAGATTTTGAAGAGAGAACTGAATGAAATAGCATTAAGATATACTCACTTTGATCATGAACTGAAAAACATAACTACTGATGAAAATAAATTCCCATTGCTGGCTTGGAACTGCATTGCAGCGAATACAGTGTATTTTTATCATTTCATGGAAATACTAAAATAAGCGCCGCACAAGAGCTGCGGCGCTTAAATTTTCCGCTCCGTGTGCGGCTCTTAATCGAGAGCGGCGCTTATTCGGGAGCGGCGCTTATTCAAGTAAATACGGTAGTCCAACATCTCCACCAGCTGACAAAGTGGTTTGCAAAGTGAATCAATTCGTCAGCCTAACGAAGAGCTGTTTCCAAGTAATTTACTCACACGAGACGAACTGTTGCTTGTGTTGATTTTTCGTTTCCCGCTCCTCCTAGATAAATTAGTCAAATTAAGGTTTAAATTGCGTTGAAGGCCAAGGCCCCGATAAATTAATTCCTTCCGTTTTCCATTCACCTTATCAAAATGAGACAATCTTCAATGTTCCCAAATACTGACACATGAAACAAACATAACGCTGTATAAATAAAATTCTACTTTTTAATATCCAATCTGTTATACAAGTTCAGAATTACGCCACAATAAAACGAAAGCTTTACTGGTTAACTCACGAATGCAAAACAAGGTTCATAACACGGTTATGACGCCATAACCTCCTATTTCACTGAAGAAATGTATAAAAAATATTATTTTGTGTTTACAGACCTTGTAACAGGCCATCAAAAATATTAGCAAATCGCAAAACAAAAACAAAAAAATAAAAAAATAAATCATTACTCGATCTTGTAACACAAATTTGCAACAAGCTGTCCTTGTAATCTCGTGTCACTACCTCTTTAACACTCTTGTGAATTTCGTTTTGCCCCAGCAAAGTCGCACCAAGCAGTTTCTATCAGGTTTAAGGTCTAATTTAATTGTTTCAGTATAAAAACAAGTCACCATTTTCCGTAGCTGCAACAGGCTATGTAAACATAGTACCTATTCTCAAATTACTTGATAAGTCTAATTTTTTTAATATTTATGTTTATATTATAAAAATTAAGTGGCTCTTAGTAGTGCTTACGGTACAAAGTACGTCTGGAAATAAATTACTCCACTGTATACTCTGCCAACCAACCAATCAAAACACATAGATGTATTTGTCTCCAAGCTACTTCTGAAAGTTCACAACAAAACTCGTTTATGCCGTCAGGACACGAAATGACAAAATTGAATACAATCTATCACAAATGACCCATTAACCTACTAATCCCCCGATAACCCTGACCGTGTCAAAACAATGAAGAGTGATACATTGAGAAAATCTCTATACTGACATGATAAGTCCACAACAATATCGTAAGCATCGTTATTGTTTCTTGTAGCTGCACTTATTTCAAAAACCACACCAACCATCCCGGTTATTTGTGCTAAGTTATTACGCCATGAATAAGAAGAGACAAGTTAAATTCCCCCCCAATAAATTATCTGCCGATCAAACCAAAGTAAAACCTTTACATCTCCTTTATTCGTTTTGACCATGACCACATCGTAACTGTATGAACTCTTGGTTGCTCGTGTTTTGTCACAATGGCTTTTTTTTTGCCTGTAGCACTACAGCATACTATTACTCTACTACGATTTTCTATTACTAATTCCACGAGGCCTTACGATAGCGTCCCCCCCTTTGCACCCTGCAAAAGCTACTTAGCTTACAGACTACACTAGCTTACAGACTACACTAGCTAGCTAAAATGATATACTTTTTTGCTCTCCCCTTTGCTGCTAATTGACAACGAACACAGCTTGACGTAAGCCCTGCGTATTAGGTCCCAAGAATTTTACAAAGCGCCGTATGCATACTCAAGACTCAAAGCATATTTCGATGAGTTATACACTACACTCCATAGCAAGTCTTAACTCTTCTTACATGACCCATGATTCAGTAGCTGAGGAGAATTTCAAAACTCCGTATCAGAAGCTCATTGGCTGTCTCAAAGCAACACGTGAGTGAGGCTGCGCAGGCCATTTAACTGCCTCTCCTTCTTTCAGTTCTTACTGCTCACAACGTGGATTCTGAGCCTGGAGGAATTGGTCAAAGGCCAGCTGAAATGAAATAAAGAAAAATAGAGCATTTTGCTATTGTTCCAGTTAAGGACGCGCGTTGATTTCTTTTACGAAGCACTTCCAACAAAGTTCTCAATCATAGATGTAACCGCAAGTTTTAATTGTTTGACGTCACCTCGAATGCTTGTCCTATTGTCATGGTGACTTCATCCGAGACTCTCTGTGGAAAGTGGAACACAAGTGTGTCAGATCTTACATGCCACGCCATTTAAATATATATTTGAAACAGAATTTTACATCTCAGCAAATAATCTATCTCATTTATTCAACCACAGGACTAACAGTAAAGATAAGAAAGTTTATTCATCATAATTTGCAGTATTAGCCCATGATAATCATTGTCATAATCTCATTTTTCGATTCAACTCCTTTACCGACAAAGAACCATTTCTTTTACTACCTTTATCGTCAACTAAAAATGTCTAATTATTCTCTAAACGTTTCCATCGAAATGCGAAATGTTTTAAAGCTGCTATACCTGAATTTGACTTCGCTTACAAAAAGGGGGCCTCTAAACACAGAGCAACGACGTTAAAACCAACGTACATTGCTTTAGCTTTACTTGTCTGATTCAATCGGGCAATTCTCACTTCAACTCGTCATTCCACTAGCTGCGCATGCCTAATGCTCTAAGCTCGCTAACTGCAGATCTCCTCCACCGACCCCACCAGGGAGGTTATGTTATGTACTTTTACAGTTAAAGCGCACGTTGCACTGGCCACAATTGCGAGAAATAGTCCAGTGCGTAAGTGCCAAGAGTCGCAATAACTTACGCAAACTATTGCTGAAGAGCAGCACTCAAACTTAACGGTCGTCCACTTGCCCATAACGAATAAAAATCGCCTAGAACGAATATTTTTTTCCCAATTCGTCCTCTGGACGTGTAAAATTACCCCGCTCCAGTAAATTATTATCTTTGTATCATGCTAAAAGGAACTAAAAAAGCCATATTAACCGGAGAAACGCCGTGGAGAAAAGCGTTAGGCAGCCCGCTAGGCGTTCTTGGCAGGTAAAAGTGTGGGTTCAACTTCAAGTGAAAGGCATCGTGGGATCCAATATGGCTGCTCGTTGTATTATTTATATATTTTCATACACAAATGATACACATGCAGAAAAAAATGATTTAAATGACCAGTGGCTTTGCTCCTGGGACCAGTAAATTTTCAGCCTACTGGACCAGACCAAAAAGTTAATTTCCAGCACTGAGAGTGAACTCACGTTTGATTCGGCCCTAAACACGTGGCAATAATGCTTCTCGGTTTTGGCGTCTTTTGCAATGTAGGCCATCACTTGTCTGTCTTTAGGATCTTGAGTTATGTACGAAATATTCCTCATATCGTGAAAACTCACCATAATCTGCATAGAAAGAAAAAAACACTCACTTTTCGAAAATCCCAGTCTTAAAATACCATAAAATGCCTGCAATAGGTTGTTTATATGACGCCTTGCAACCTAACGAAAACTGCGACCCTTTAACAATTAATTCTGTCTTCACTGTGTGAGAAAAACGCCGCACTTTTTAACTTTTTTGCGCCTTCCGCAAGAGTATTTTTCTCTACCTTGTTTGGAAGTTCTCCATAGAGTTATTCTATTTTTGACGTGCTGAAAAAGGCGACGTAACGTGCCACAATTCTGGTAAAAAGAAAGGTTTGGTAAAATTAAAAAAAAAAAAACATCTCCATTCAGTATTCTGCTAAAATCTCAACGGTAACGAAAAATGCACTGGAATTAAGGTTACGTACACTGGACCGCGCGTCGATAAATTTTATTCCCTTGACGGACACGGATAAAACGACTGAAGGGATCTTCTGGAGTTTAGCAGTTGAGAGCTGAGGAAAGAAAAAAAACGAGAACCTAAACTGTGACTCGTGAACAGAACTGTACCAAGGTGCAGTTTGTTTAGCTTTACAGTGTGGTTCTAACTTTTTCAGATGTGGATCAAACAATGAAGTGTAGACTTCGTTGGCAAGTTACTGAACAGTTTGTGCAATGTGGTTCTAAAGTTGTCATTTGCGGATTAACACTACTTTATTGTGGTAGTGTTCGCCTTATTATAAAGTATAAAGATAAAAATAAGAACGCTTGCCTCACCCTCATTTTTCGACAAGCTTCGATGGTAGACTCCAGTCCTGTTATTTTCTTGACAGCATGCGACCCAAGATACTAGAGTTAAATACAAGAACAAAATAATAATAAAATCGACGCATATCTGCGTGAACTCGGGCTTTGCTGATGTCCTGGCTCGTCAAATGAAAAAGAAAAAGAGCTACAGTAGACATGTCGGCTAAATTATTATTTACAATTTAGGTTAGAGTGATGACAATAGCTCCATTGATATAGTATGATTCTCGTTATGTTCACTCATTAATGTTCGCGTCGTAAAGTGACCTCTCGTAAAGTTCGTGTACAGACCCGTTCCGAAAACGTTCGGTGTTTGTGGTTTGAACGTATCAGACACCACCATAGTGGTGCTTACCGGTACTTTCAACGACGCCATTTTCGTTCAATGCCAGGTATTGTACGTTGGCTTAATTAAAACTATTTATAAGCGCTTTAGCTAACACCGCACAGGCGCTTTACTAGCTTATTTTACTGGCTGCTTTAACATTCCACCTTTTAAAAAATATATTTCAAAGCGGTCTAAATGCTCAGTATTGAGCGACACACCTTGTTGAGTTATGACTGAACGCCAAAAACGAAGCCGGACTATAACCTCGGGCGTTTTCCCTGGAAAACCCGAGCAATAATCCAGCAACATTGTCATGAGGAAGCAAAATTGAAAAGTATAAAGGACCGTTAAAAGGAAATGTGCAGATTGCAACTTGGTGAACGATCAGACGGAACTACGGCATAGTCTCGGATGCCAATCTGGGTAAGATAACGAATGAGACCTGGCAAGTTGAATTAAACATGTTAAAGTTGCCTCAAACTATGCATACAGTATAAAGTGGTTGGTTTCCAAAGCATTAAACTTGTGTCGCCTTGGGGAGGAATTGGGTTATCAAACAAGCTTTACTTTAAGGGACGTTCATTTTTACGAGGAAGGGGGGGCTGGTGGGATTTGGGGGGGGGGGGGTCATGCCAAAAAAAAGTAGGGAAAAGGGGAATCACGTGAAATATTTTAGCGAAACTTTTATGCCATAACGTTTTAATCCGAAATTGACTTCTCTTTTTTTTGATTGGGCTGGGGGAGGGATCATCTAAAAAAATTGGCAAGCTGAGGGGGGTCATCCAATTTTTTAATGGTTCTTCCCGAATTACACCAGCTCCCCCACCCTCATAAAAAAATTAACGTTCCCTAACGCGGCAAAACAGAGACAACCTTAACAACGAGTAAAAACCGACATAATCACACCAGAAACACACTAGCGGCTTAGCACTTCATCTGAGATGCAACTGACTCAATATTATGGCGAAACTTTCCAGTCCACTGTGCGGCTAAATTTACAACAGAAAGCAGCTCGGTGACAAAACTGATGAGCTACATTTGTAGGTTCCGTTGTGGTTCTCTCATCATAATGAGAAAATAAAAACTTGTAGTACTTGGAATAATAGTAGACATGCAAAAATGTCAACGCGCTGATTGGCTGAAAGCACGTCAATTAATCCCAAACGGTGCAGAAAGTTGAAATTGAATGCAGACTGAATTTGAAATTAAATTTTTGCATGTACATTATTAACAAGTAATCAAATGATTTCGAAAGCAATTTCTAAATAAGCACTCGTAAAATATTAAAAGAAAACAAATTGCACGAGCCTGCAGGGCGAGTGCCATTCTTTTTAGTCTTTGAAAAAATTACTTGGGCTCATTTATTCCAAAGTTCACTCGAAACCATTTGATCACCTATACTAGTAGCCACCGTTCATGTTACTTTTACGCGCAGTTCAAAGTTAACATTTCACTTGTAACTCACCAGTATGGAATAATTCACACTTCCTTTGATCAACACCGACGGATCATGTTTCCATCTTTTGTCTCGTTTTTTGTCTTCAGCAGGCGTCTCCAAACCCTGTAAAGAACATGAGGCAGTTATTTTGACATACGAGCGACTAAGGAAACAACAACAACAAAAAGTTACCAAAAGGAAGGGACCCGAGAATAAAACCTTGATCAGTTTAATGACAACCTAAACCGGTTTCAGTGGCAACCTGAATCGGTTTGCATGTTATTTCAAAGTCGGTTGGGAAGTAGTAGACTGTACCGGTTTCAGTGGCAGGGATATTCAGAATTATAAAATAGCTCAGATACTAAGCGCGCACTGATTGGTCGAAAACCTATGAAAAAACCTTATTTTCTGTTTTTATCTAAGGTTAGCTTATTAAAGGAATAAATCACAGTTTCTATGGGTTTACCGGCGTAATAAACCACTTGGGATGTTGGGAGAACAAGAGAAGAGCTTGTAAATCACGAGCCGCATAGAAACTGCGGTTTATTGCTTAAGTAAAACCACAGCTAATAAGTAAAACCACAGCTAATAACGATAACCGCGCTTGGTGCCGGCGGCACATATTCTCTTTGGGTTCTGATGGGTTCTGATGGGATCGTGGTATTGTGTGTATCAGAAGGGTTTTAGTGTGTTATGACAGTAATCTGGAAACCGCTCTATTTGAAATCGTTCAATGACAACATACTTCAGTGATCATAGCTTCTGCCGCTGCTATGAAGTCGTTTGCACTTGAGGGCACTGAGGTTGTTACGGCCTCTGGTTTTTCATCTGGACAGTACATCTTAAGTTCGGCTAGCTGGTCCTCAAGGTGAGCGCTGCTGTCCTCTAGGTCTGTTGCTTTCTGAACCAAGAAAACAAGACAAAAATAAGAAAAGAGGCTGTCCACTGTTCACTATTTTCCTTTAAAGTCGAAGTGTAAATCGCTTCTTTGCTTTGGGCGCCATATTGAACATAGGCGTACAAGCAATTTCTTGCCAGGGGGGAAGGGGTGGTGGACCATTTGCCCAAAAATATTTCGCAAGTTGACCAAATTTTTACGAAACAGTCGAAAAGCAACGAGGGTCATACAATGCACTAACCTAGGTCTACATATGAAGTAAAAATATTCTTACATATGAATCTGTCATATGAACTCATTCAACACATTTACTGGCTTTAACACACCGACTTCAGGTTAAAATAGAAAATACCCATCTCTTCGATAAAAAAAGAAAACTCTTTTAAAAACTGGCTTTGCCCAAATTTCTCTAGCTGCACAAAAATTCTGAGTGGCCCAAAAGTTTGGGGGACTGCAGCCCCTCTCCCTCCCCGCCCCCTCCCCCCTCCCTCTTAACCCGTTCACATTCAGTACAGATTTCTCTTGGCAATCTTGTCCTTGTGCACTGGCGTCTTCTAGAAAACCTGAAAAATGGTCATTTCACGTTGTTGTTTTGCGGAGGACGGCAAATAAACCTACCTGACTGTATTTTGCACGTGCAGTTCATTGGTTCGTTCATTAACGCTGTTATTTCGTTGTATTTTGCACGTGCAGTTCATTGGTTCGTTCATTAACGCTGTTATTTCGTTGTATTTTGCATGTGCAGTTCATTGGTTCGTTCATTAACGCTGTTATTTCGTTGTAGTCGTCGTCGTGTTTTGCTTTAAGTCCCTGCTGGAAAAACATTCGACGCAAGAAGACCTGGGAAAATTGCAAAACTTACCACGATTTCTTGCTTAATTTCCACTTTCTTCGGCTCCTTTGTGACGGAAGCCAGCATTCTTTTTCGGTGACCAAGGGAATTTATCTCTAAAACCTAAAATACAAGGAGAAATAGATTCTACATCAGTAATGTACTGGAGATAAATAGTTTGGCAAACAATGTCAAATTGACAAGAGTTTCACAAAAGAATGACTCGGCAACTGTTTCTCCCGGATTTCTGTTGTTTCTTTGGTTTACTTCTATACCACACTTACAACACATAGTTTGTGCGCAAACATAAACTTTATTCAATTCTGAGTGGCGTCTTTTCTTTGATCCGTGCTTGTCACCCGACAGCAGCATTAAATGGCCGTCTATTGGTTTCGCCCTTGATTCCTAATTCCTGACAGTTTTTAGTTAAAAACAATGTTGTATGAGTGACCTTTCTCGTGTTAGTAGATGTCACAGAAACCCTAACTCCAAACTAAGGAAGTTCATAACTAAAGGTCCTTTGTTAAATAATGAAGAAAGTATATTTGAGCCTGGAGAATTGGTGAGAGAACTATTATTCAGCACTGTCAAATGCAAAATAATAATGAAGACAGTATATCTTGAGCCTGGAGAATTTGTGAGAGAACTACTATTCAGCACTGTCAAATGCAAAATGGGAAAAAGAACATCCGAGTTTTACCAAATAAATTTATTCAGTCCCTAGTACCATTTATTTGATCTCAAATCATAATGAATGAGGTGGATAAACTGAAACTTTGAAACTAAAACATCAGGCACTGACCGAGGTAAGCTCCACCTCCCATAGCATTGTCACTCTTTCCATTGATGTGAAGCCGTTGTGTTGAAAAATCTCCAAATACTCAGGCAACCCGATCAGTACTAACCAGTCCCTGACATTCTCAGGTTTGTTAATGGATTGGTCGCTTAGACGTGGACAGCGTTGTAGTGACTTGACAGCTTCTATTAAGGTTCTGTAAAGAACGGTACACACTTAGGGTTACATTTTAAGAGCTCTTTTCCTTAAAAGGCAATACCATTTAATATATTGAAGGGTAAAGCTTTAAGCATGCGTTTCGTCCAAATACGAGCCATGTTATTACCATTGGTTGAAAGGCAGGAGTATACCATAATGGTCCGTACACAACGTTATTACTTAAACCAGTTTACTCTGTACCTTCTATGGGAAAAGTCAACAATCCCGATTTCTAAAAGATCCTCGTCTTCCAAGACGCCATTCTGTGTAAAAAAACATATGTCTATATAAGATCAGAAGTGGAATTGTACCTTACCTTTGAGAGGTAGCTCTGCACTATAAAAGTTGATACGTAATTTGTTAAGGTTTTGAAATAATGAAAATGGCATATTTTGAGCTTGGAGAATTTGTGAAAGATG
Source organism: Ricordea florida (assembly GCA_949710005.1). Taxonomy (NCBI): domain Eukaryota; kingdom Metazoa; phylum Cnidaria; class Anthozoa; order Corallimorpharia; family Ricordeidae; genus Ricordea; species Ricordea florida. The sequence goes on from OX453275.1 coordinate 1,384,144, forward strand.
CATTGTTTCGGCACGGTCACTGGCAAACTTGAAAAAACAAATCCGAGTTCTCCCAGTTGGGGTCAAACCTACGACCTTCCGATTAGTTCAGACGCTCTACCACTGAGCTACAGGAGACTCAAGGGAGCAAGCTCATTAAACTTAGGTTCATGGACAAACATCCTGCATACTGGTAGGATTTGAATGCAAAAGCGGTGAAAGGGCTGTTAAAATAATAATGAAGAAGGTGAATTTTGACCATCCCATGGGGTGAATTTGGGAAACATAAATTTTCAGCACTGGTAATTCCAGTTTTCGCAATAGTAGTCGAACCTTCGATGTTCCCATTGCTAGTCCTGACGCTCTACCACTGAGCTCTAGGAGACTCATGAGAGGAAGGCCATTAAACTAAGTTTATGGGACAATCAAGGTCAAGACACGAAAGTGCTGCCAGTGGGTCATCGTCGTATGTTAAATCCCGCTATCAAGTGTCACTTACCAGATAGCGAATGTCATCAAATCCGTTAGCCATCATGGTTGACTCATATTGCCCCAGATCCAAGGCTTTCAGCCATTCAGCGACAGTTTTTGCACTAACTAAATACACACAAAGAAACAGCGATACCGTAAGTTCGGTAACAATACGCCAGACTGGCTGTTTGTTGTAAGCCTTTCCCGATTGTTCTCTTAAGCTACTCCCTCGTCCGATTATCATCTTTTAGGCCTCCAAGGATATAATGAAATATGAAATTTCCAAAAAACTGTAAAGCAATTTAAGAAACATGAATATAGGGTGTTAGTATTTGTCAGCTACAAAGACTTAACATTACCTGCTTCAGCAATCTGAACCTCAAGAGTTCGGAGAATATCAAACTGACCAAGGGTCGAGAGAAAGGCCTCTATCTACAGAAAGACAAAAATAACTTATACCAAATTGTAGACATAAAGGGACAGTTACGGATTCGGAAGGAGGAGAGATGTCAGAACAGACAAAAAAAAACGTTTAAGCGCTAGGTCATATATTGCAAGTTTGGCGACGAACGCTTTTATAAAAGAAACAGAGGGGAAAAGGAACACGGGCAGAGAGGGAACCTTACGGCGGCTGTCAGGGCTTCAGTAACACAAGGCTACGAATTTTAGCGCGAACATTTCCCGCGCTTTTGACCAGAAGGCGCAGATTCACAGGTGAAGGACGCTGAAGCAGAGTCAGTTAATCCAGTCTAACCTCTTATGCCTGACACAAATCTGCAAGCACTTAAGTGTTTCTCCCGTCCCCAGCCTCGCCTACCCCTACACAAAGCAGAGTAGGTGTGAATACCTTTTTCCATTCTTCAGTTTCGTCCATGGGAGAGTCTGCTGACAATGTGCTCAACCGATAAGAATCAGGTCTTTGATTGGATTCCTCTGACGTCGGAAGCTCATTGTCAGACCCTTGAACTTTGTCCTTCCGTCTAAACAGGACATTCTCATACACTAATGGAGATGCTTTGACTGCAGTTTCAGCTCCGTCGGGTTCTTCTCGCTTCTTCTCCAACCCACTCACAGCTTCTTCGCTGTCTGCCGTAAGATCTTCCCTGGAGGAATATGGCGAGAATTTCTTGTGAAGCTCTGCAAAATCGCTCTTTTTCGAGGCTTCTTTTCGCGGTTCCACTTCGGACGTCGAAGCTACGGGAGGAAAACTAAAAGGATCCTGTTTCTGTTCAGAAACATTCGATGTGTTGTTTTTGATCAACGACGAGGTTTGAGTGGGCATTTTGAATTCTTCATCATGTAAGCTATCACCACGAGGAAGGATTTTGGGTTTGGAGGCCTTAGATACGCGCTTGCGGGGAAGCGGCGTTGGCCGAGAAATAGAATCTCCACGATCTAATTGTAATTCAGGATTATTCTCCGGACCTTCTGGGATGGTTGACATTTCCGAGGGCGGTAGAGTTCCGAGCGCATCAAAAAGCGCTGCCTCTGCGGTCTTAGGTGAAGGTGGACTGAATGGCGGCGTCAAAGGCGTCTCTGCAACGCTTGACCTCTCACTGGAACCACTGCTTGACCGACTCCCCGTCTCTCCTGGTCCCGTTGCAAAGTCAGATAATGTGCAGTATTCTCCACCAGATCTTCGCGGGCTAACCGACTGTACTCTTCCCCAGTCTGTTGCTGATGTAACTGGACCCTCCAAACGAACCTGTTCATAGGATCCAGACTTTGACGGTATCGAAGGAGGTTCGGTTTGTTCTTTCTTGGCAAATGGCCATTCAGAGTACTGGTTCTGTCTTCTTGGGGGAAGTTCTGAAGGGTTTTCAGCTCCTTCTTTCTCGATCCATCGTTCTTCGTGGCTGTCAGGTGGCTGTGTGGAGGTCTCACGTGGGGGGAGCATCTAGTAGATACAATCGCCAAGTTACTTCCAGTGTTCCGCTATTTATGTAATATGTAAAACAGGAGACAATGGGTATCACAAGCATCTAATGAGATTACAACTTACCGGAGCTGCCTGCCTTGGGGGAGGGGCAATCTCATAAACAGGAGAGGACATTGGTGTTGTCCGCCTGGCAGGTGCTGTCTCATACACAGGTGATGATATCGAAGGTGGTACCTCATAAAGAGCGGCTGACAGAGAAAGGCTCATGGCTCCATTAGCATGCTGGGTTCCTCGAGCCTGAGACCCTGTGTTTTGCGGACCCACCATGGCAAGTGTCTCATAGTCTCCCGGATTGTCAGGCCGTTGTTTTGGCTCGACAGCAGGGGCCAGAAGCTCGTAGTCATCTCCTCTGCCTGACTGGTCCTCCGGAGGAGCCATGGGTTCATACCCTGGCAGCTGGGCAAAAGGTTGCATCTCCGGTTTGGCACCATTCGTCACACCTGATGGCTTCCGTAGCTGAACAAACTCATAAGAGGGGATGTCTAGCGGGCATGCCTGGTTGCCGTAGGAACTGGCACCTCCACTTAAAGCAAGACTGTGAGGTCTACCTGTCAGAAACTGAGGATGGCTGAAGTAGGGAACGTTGTCATACGTACCAGCGCCTTGACCGGACATGGGAACGTTGTCATATGTTGACATTTCTTGCCCTGACACGAGTCCAGAGCGATAAGCAGCGACGTCATTACTTGGTTCAGGCAATTTATCATACATGGCTGCCTCGCTGGGTTTGCGTGAAGGGGGTGCAACCAGATAATAATCAGGGTCCTGAGACGGTTGCTGTTCTTCCCTCTGGGGGTAGAACGGAGTATTTTCGTACACTTCAGGTGAGCGGCCACCAAATATTGGAGGGACGGGACCTTGAGTACCTGACTGGTCCCTCTCCTGACCATTTCCTCTTCTTCTTCCTGCCAAGGGGGGGACTTCATACACACTCTGATGGTAGGAAGCAGGTCGTGGTTTGGGTATCGGCGTAACAAAATCATAGCTATCAATATTCTGTTTCACCGACTGCGAATGCTGACGACTTGGATGACTGTGACTGACCATGAAATATGCAGGATTGTCTTTCCCTGGAATTCCTTGTAGGGATTAACCAAAATTGAAAAACTTGAGAATCGGCTTGCGAACTACTACAAAAACTAGTCAAGCAAATAAGCTTTTGAGTAGTACCTGTGGGTACCCCATCGTCTGCTGAGGAAGGAAACCTCAAGCGGGAATAATCTTCAAAACCACCAGCGGAGGGAAGGGTCACTCTCGGCTGCAGAAAATTATTTCCCTCAGTCCTGACCTCGGCGTACGTGCTGTTGGGGACTAGTGGATACCGTTGGGCTCCTGTACCCTGTGCTGGAGACCCTAGGAGAGTATATCCCTCGGTGATTTCATGAGGACTTAGAGCAGGAACGGTTCCAGAGGGTGACTCCTCTGCAGGGCCAATCAACGAGTAATCAACACCAGAGGATGAAATGTTAGTAGCAAGGCTTGGGTGCCATGCTGTTGATCTCAGCCTATCAGCAGATAGAGCATCTGTGAAAAAGAAAAATATCAGTATGGTTTCCAGCTAAAACATATATTGTCAAGTAAATCAATGTTTAGGGATCCAGCAAAAAATACAGTGAACTCTTCATGTAACACTTACAACAGACCAACTTTGTCCTTGGTTAAAACAACAACAAGAAAAAATAGTGGTGTACCCTTGGTCAATTGTAAGAGGAGACTTAAATAAGATTTCTCTATGAATTGTTCTTGCAAAACAGTAAAAACACATTCCAGTTTTTTCAAAGAGAGAAAAAAGTTGAAGATCCAAAATCATATTCCATAGGTATTCTGTACCAAAGAAACTGACAAGAACTCACCTCTTGGAGGTGGGACACTGTCATAGTTTCCTTGTTTCTGAAAAACAAAAAACAAATTATCATTTCCACCTTCAGAACACAACCTGATGGCCTGTGAAAAGGCTCTCTGCTTACCGGTAATAATCCTCCTTTAATCAATACTGCCTTACCAATGATTCTTGTCTTGGTCGAGGGACCATGTCGTAAGTCCCAGATCGGCGAAGATAGCTAGGGTCCATACCTGTAGTGATAAATGCATAAAATGTACATCGACACAATTTAAACAACAGAAAACACTACTTCCCTGTTAGCCTCTAAGCAGATGAGAATCAACTTGCCACTGCTGCCTGATGGTCAAAGTCACTGACGAAAAGTGTGCATTTCTTCAATAATTTCCTGTTTTAACAGGCCAAAAGAAACCATGCCTTTTATCCTGACCCTTCTTCAAGTCACACAAGATTTTGGGAGATGCAATAGACTTTGACTAGAAATATTCAAGGTAATAACGTTCATGACACTCATTATTATTCTTACTACAAAATACTGATCTGGCGAAAACGTCAATGCTGATTCTCATACACCATAGAATTAATGTCCAATATCACAAACTGTAGATGTTTTAGCAAAAAGCCATATCAGGTCCTTCATGATTCAAGGAATGGTTTGTCAACAGACTAGAGGTCACATGTAATTATTTGGTTTGTTTTGAGTCAAAATATTTGATTTAATCACATTGTATACATTTGCCTATCTTTCTTTTCCATGTGTGTGTGTGCATAACTGTAACAATAAATGCACAACAAACCATCATAAAAAGGCAGCGGATCTGGTACATCACTGTATGTAAAGTCCCTTGCGTATACTGCTGAGCACGTCCGGTTGATAGGACCCTGTGAAATATGGTCATACATGCATATATACATAAGTAGATATAAATACATATGTACCATACATATATAGGAAATAATATTACAAGATATGCAAAAAAAAAGATAAGAAAAATATACTTACAATGAATTTGTTAGTCTGATTCCGTGCACCACGGCTCCGTTCTAAATCAAAATGGAAGCAAGTGAGATGGATATCATAAAATAAATGCATTATTTCTGCCGTTGATCACAGAAACAAAGGTAAGGAGGTAGCTTTAACTTTACTGGTTACCTACAACAGCTATGATGGTGTCTCACTTTACGAGGTGAAGTAAGGGGGATGATTATTGGATCGTTAAGGGGAGGCCTGTGATTAAAAAAAAAAATTGGCGAGACACTCATGCATAAAGACAAGAACATTATACACTGTACTTAACTGGGAAAATTTAATGAGCCCACAATTACTGAAAAAAAATCCTTGCTCAGACAAAACAGTCCAACCCTTCTCCCTTCCACAAAATCACAAACTAACCCAGAGTAAACCACACAATTGTGTAGCTTGCACTGCATTGTTTGATCCACAGACAAGAGATTCAAGCCATGTTAGCATTAAAATCAAGAGTAATCGGGGGAGGGGTAGGTGAGTGAGAGAAAAGCATCCTGTTGTACTTGTATTAAAGAGAACTGTCTTAAGGCATTTGAGCAAAAAGGGTTGCTAGGCTGGCTTAGTAGCAAAGAAGCAAAAAAATAAATATAAGTAAATAAATAAAATAATATAGTAAGGCTTTATATTTTGAGTTGTCATTGTCAGCTTACCAATTCCAGTACGCTGCCTTAAAGGACTGAATAAGGCAGACATAGGGTCTTTGGCACTTGATGCTGATCAGTGGTTAACAAAGATTTAGTAGAAAATGTTAGTTTAGTCACATGCAAAGTGCACAAACAGTCAAACATGAAATGAAATGGAGGAGTCACACTATAAAGGGACTGGTGGTGTAGTGGTGGGAAATAATTCACCACCAACCCACAAAGAAGTGGTTTATAGTACAGTGATAAAGTAAATTTCACCACTATAAGATTATAAGGGTGCTAATGTTTCAAGCATCCGCCCTTCATCACGATGAAAGTCAAAGGGTTTATGCTCCAAATGTCGGCACCATTAAGTTTTACTGAGGTAAAGCTTACTTTATCAACTTGTTTGATTAATCAAAATTGGTCGCACAAAATCAATCTAACTTAACAGCTATTCCACTTCAAATTCCACTTCATTTAAGCCCCAATCTCAACCTTGCATAGTGGATGTCATCAAGCAAACAACCCTTTATCTGTTAAATGTAGAATTTAAGGTTATGTTAATTTGCATTAACTTGCCATAGATCAGGTCTCTGATTTCCCTTGCTTTTGCTGATGGATGTGATGACAGCAGGTCCATCACTGTTTTATTGTTGCTATCTACTACTGTTGCATCAATTCCTGCAAAGATTTCTCAGTTTACAATACGTACAATCATGTTCTGCATATTTGACAGTAGACAGTTTCAAAAGCTGCAGTACGATACGCAACACAAAGCCTTAACACATTCTGCACAAGTAAATGTAATTGACACCATGTTCCTGTATTTAAAGGAGTCTTAACATCATTGTGTATATACATGTTGCAGCTTATTTTGTTCTTAGGTCAATTTGTTTCAACCCTCATCAATTTGCTTCAACCTATAACAAATTGGGGCAGGTATAAAACACAGCTCAAAAGTCACTGCTTAATAAATACAGAAAGTATGCTAAACACTCATTAAAGCTAACATTAGGCCTAATTAGACCTAAACAAAACTCTTTAGGTCCAATGTTACCATTTATAGACCAATTTGGCTAACTCAATGTTGTACCCAATTCAAACCCTTTGGGAATAAAACGTTTTGTCTCAGGAATTTCCATATCATTTAAATGTGAATGCCACATTATAATGCAAATACAATACACAAAGAATCTTATCCCTGGGAGATTTGAATTGGGTACAACATTGAGTAAGCCGAATAGGTCTATTCTGCGCAAAGCACTGTTACTAATTGTGTTGCTTTCGGTCAGACCATGTGGCTCGCAAGCCCCAGAAAATTGAGCTGAGAGTTTTTTATATAAAAACTTAAAATATATAGAAACTCACTGCATTAACTTGCTAAACATGAATTTTCGCCACTGGAAATTTCATGAATGCTCTTTTGAAAACAATGTAAACTTTGTGGAAACCAATTTCACTCGTCCTGGAAGTACATCCCAGAAAGTTCTCCAAGATGTACAAGAAAGAGCAGTGAAAGATTGTTGTCAAGTAAGTTTGAATGCCCCACAAAACAGCACACCAGAAGTGTGATTCAAAGCAGGACAAATAGAGATAGGGAAATGATGACAGGCGGAATAACAACAGACATCAACTGACAACTGCTTGCTCAAAAAATTAAAACAAATTGACCCAAGGAACAAAATAACCAGCACACCCTATGTCTCACTTTAATGTTATACAAGCAGACAGACCACTTTGTGGAGCATGCATTCCAACATGGAGTGAAAGGGGGAATGCATGCAAATGTGCTAGGGTACCCTACAATGGTGATTCCAATCTAGTGCAAAGTACACATTTAAAAAACTTGTGGTAAATCTTTACTTACCACACTGTAATAAAAGATTTACCACATCCACTTTACCAAACAAGGCAGCCTCATGAAGTGCAGTTCCACTGTTACACTGGGAAAAAAAGCAGTGAGTAGCTTACAAGCTCACGGCTAAGTGATAGTGCACCAAATGAATCTTAATAAATACCTCTAAACTAACCTCATTTTTCTCAGTCCATACTGTAAGTTACAGACCAGTAAGTTTTTCCCCTTGATTTATGGCCCGGGTGCTTTGGGATCAATGTAAGTACCTTGGCAACTGTGCACCTACCCCTCCCCTAACCCAACATTAATGCTAACTTTTTAACTTATTATAACTTGTCAGGTTAGGGGAGGGGTAGGTGTACAGTAACAAAGATACAAACAATGATCCATGCTTTGCGCTTGGGCCATAAACCAAGGAGCAAAAACTAGGATTAGTAAATTACTGTACAAACCAAGAAAAACAAGATTAGAAGGATATTTATTACTATAACTCTTTTTGGCCTCACAAAAAAGTCTCAAATGCAATGGGCTGTACTGGATAATACAGCGTGGTAAATTGACCAATTGCAGTGCATATGTTGTGGGTCAATTTTATTCTTGGTTTAACTTTTATTTTCCTTTGTTTCAAACTCATTATCAAACACTACCATACCAACAGACAAAGGAAAATAACATTACAACATATATACTTACTGAGAGATGTAAAAGTAAATAGTAATATAAATGATGGATTGATGCAAATGAATATATGAAAGACCATATATTTGAACTGTGGAGTAATATGTAATGACATTAATTGATCATCGCAGTTATGTACACAACTTAATAAGCAGCTGTGAAATTAATATATTCTTATATTCATTCATATATATTCATATATTCATTTGCATCCTTCTTCTCCATCTACGGGTATATTACAAACTCACAACATGATTAGCTCCCAGTTGGGCTCCTACTCCGTGTACCGGCACAGATGACGTAAAACAAAGCCAGACAATAACAAAGATGTTACTGAATAATTTACACACAATGATGAAACAATGCGTACGTCATCTGTGCCGGTACACGGAGTAAGAGCCCCCAGTTGGCTTGATAGCTCAGTTGGTAGAGCACTGCTCCGGTATCACAGAGGTCATGGGTTCGAATCCCATTCAGGCCTGAGTTTTTTTCAGGCTTTAATTTCACAGCTGCTTAAGTTGTGTATATAACTGGGATAATCAATTAATGTCATTACATAAATGATAAATTTTAAATTATTCATGACAATCAAGGATGCCTTGAATTAAAAACAATGCTGAACAATTAGTTTTAATTGACAAAGACAATTTTTCTTACCTCATCCATATTCTACTGTATAATAGTTTACAGGGCTGAAATTGCTGTGGAGGACTGGTTTGGAGGCCTGATAAAATTATCCTACAAATCCTAAAACTTTGCCATAAATTAATGAACTTATTAAGAAAAAATTAGGAAGCTAGTCAGAAGGTCTAGTTCTGGGAAAGTGGAGAGTTTTGCATATCCAAAAATATGAATCTCCTATTACTATTCAGGGTCACTCCAGAGGTTGTTTTTTTGTTAATATTCCCAAAACAGCATTTGATTGGCAACCTTTGTTTATCTTTATTTATTTTTTGGGTGAACTACAACTTCACCAATGAATGGTTTCTGTTTGTTCCTTTTAACCCTTTCACTCCTAAGAGTGACTTTACAGATTTTACTCTGTCTAACGCCAGATGATTTTACTTGACAAATGCAGACCCCTTGGGAGTGAAAGGGTTAAAGGGATTAGAAGTCAGTTACTTCATGTTTCAAGTCATGCAAAGTGAACTTACCTGAATGTTGGGATCCATTCCACAGCTTAAAAAGTATGAAACAACATTCATGTGACCATTCCTCGCTGCTAGATGAAGTGGACTGTGGGTTTTGATCATGTTCACATCTTCCAGTAGATTCGGGTGATAATTCAGCAGTTGCTTGACCTACACAAAGAGCAGAAGTTTTCATTTTCCATACAGATCTCATGCAATCCCATTATTTAACTCATAATTATGTTCTCTCGATTAACTTTCAATACTGCAAGTCAGTCCGTATTATAATGCATGATGTTTCTAATAACTGTTTGCCAGAAAACATTCTTAACTTATTTCTTAAATCTTCACAAGTGCATAGCTACAATACTAGGTTTTCAGAAACTAGTAGACTATACATTAAAATATTCTAGAATAAATCAGTTAACACACTCATTCTCTAGATTTGGTGCAAGAATTTGGAAGAGTATTCTTCAAAGTATCCAAGCACTTCGTAGACACAAATTCAAAGCTTCTTTACATCAGCTCTTCCTACATATCTTAGAATTGGAGGATACTTATGTTGACACACCTACTTTAATCAATAAATTAAGTAAGATGACATGAAATGTAAAGTAAGCTTGTATAGTTTGTATATTTTGAGATATTACATTATAATATGGTTAATCATTTATATAGACAGATCTTGATGATACAATAACAATAATAGTAATGATAATAATAATATAATAATAATAATAATAATAATAATAATAATAATAATTAATTAGTTAATTGATTCTCAATTTGCTCCTATTATTAATTTTTTTTCTTTTTTCCTATGCCCTCTTTGATTAGCCTAACCTATTTGCTGGTAGGGGATGTCTGTGAGAGAGTAGGTATTGGGGGGTTCTGGCACATGTGATTAATTTTCAGTCAAATCAGAGTAAAAATATTAAACAAGGATTAATCAGGAAAATTAATCGGAAAATTAAACAGAGATTTTGCCAAGCCGATGTCAAGCCGATGCCAAGCCGTTGCCAACCCACCACCAAGCCGACGCCAAGCTGATACCAACCCTCCACCAAGCCGACGCCAAGCCGATGCCAACCCACCACCAACCCACCACCAAGCCGTTGCCTAAGGTTATGGCACACACGATTAATTTTCAGCTAAATCTGAGTAAAAAATTAAACAAGGATTAATCAGGAAAATTAATAGGAAAATTAAACAGAGATTTTTTTCCGTTTACAAAAGTATATGAAAATCTGCAAAAATTAAAATGATTTTAATATTAATTTAAAGAATAAATTATGAGAGTATAAATGGAACAGCAACTAAAGAGTAAAAATCTTGTAGAACTGCTAAAACAAGCCATAAACAAAAAGGGCAAAAGTTTAGAAAGACTAATAGTAAAACAGCTAAAGAAAATTATTAAAGAAAAAGGTAAAAAATTGGGCGAAAACGAAATTATCAAAGAATTGCGTAAAATTCCAGAAATTGCTGAAGCTCTTGATAATATGTCAGAAACACAAGAGGGCGCAAAACCTAAAACGAAAAATATTAAAAAAAGAAAACTTGCACCTACTTTTATAAAACCACAAAAGCCATCAAACAAAACTTTTAATTGGGGAAATTATTCATTTAAGGTTATGGATAAAGATAAGTTTTCTAAAAAGCTTGCAGAATTAACCAACGAAAATGTATTAAAACTTACTAATAACAAACAACCACAACCCAGACCTAGAGAAGAGGTAGATATATCTGATATTTTGAAAGATGAATTTAAAATAGAAGAAAAACAAACAGCATTAAGAGGTTATTTGAAAACTTATAGGATAGATGGAAAGAAGGGGTATGAACCCAAGGAGTTTTTAAATAATATCAAACCAAAAGTTCATAATCTAATTAACAAACAAAAGAAACCGATCAAGGTAAAATTTATATTAACATGTAATTTAATAAAAGAATCTACAGATACAAATCGTATTGAAGAAGAGACAAGAAAATTCTTTCATTCACGTACAGAAATAATTACTGATTCAGATGATATATCCAATTTTTATGATAATATGTCTAATCGAATACTAAAGGAATATGAAAAATTTTTAAGTAATGGTTATAAATGGAAATTTAACAATATAATATGTTTTGATATTGGAATAACGCCATACAAACCGCTTAAGGGAAGTTCATATATTAAAACACCCCCACATTTAGAGTCAAAAAAGGCAATTATTAACCACAAGAATTTTAATGATAATGAATGTTTTAAGTGGGCAGTAACTGAAGCTGTATTTCCAAGAGATAAAAACCCCCAAAGAGTAAATAATGAATTAAGAGAAAACTCAAAGAACTTTAACTGGAGTGGAATGGAGTTCCCAGCTTCATTAAAAGATATTGATAAGTTTGAAAGGCAAAATCCCTACTATATTAATGTCTTAGGATATGAAAATGGTTATGTATTTCCTTTAAGAATAAGTGATAATCAATTAGGAGATAATGTAATCAATTTAATTATGATATCAGATGATAAAAATAATCACTACTGTTGGGTAAAGAGTTTAAGTAGACTTTTATCAGCCCAAGTTAGTAAACATAAATGTAAGAGACATTTTTGTATCAGATGTTTTAACTCATTTCGAGAAATAGATTCATTAGAAAAACATACCGAATACTGCAACAAAAACAAAGCAGTTAGGATTGATATGCCAAAAGATAAAAATGGAAATCCTATATTTATTAAATTCGTTAATTATAAAAGAAAAATGCGAGTGCCATTTTTAGTGTATGCCGACTTTGAGTGTTACCCAGAGAAAATTGATATAGATATAAGTTGTTTAGATAATAGTAAAAGCTTTACACAAAAGTATCAGAAACATAAACCATCTGGATTCTGTTATTATATAAAGTGTTTTGATGAGAATATATTACCACCAAACTTTGAAAAACTTGTAAGATATACTGCAAAATCTCCAGATGATGATGTAGCACAGATATTTGTAGAATATTTAGAGAGAGATATTAGAAGAATTTATAATGAAATAATAAAACCAAGAAACAAAAAGTTCTATTACTATAAAAGGAGTAATATGGCAGAAATAGATAAAAAAGACTATGAAAATGCTAAGAAATGTCATATATGTGAGTGTGAATTAGGAGAAGATAAGGTATTAGATCACTGCCACCTTACAGGAAAGTATAGAGGGGCAGCTCATGAAGATTGTAACTTGAATTTCAAGATTCCAAAGTTCATACCTATACTATTTCATAATCTATCTGGATATGATTCACATTTATTTATTAAGAATCTTGGGAAAACAGATGGTGAAATAACTCCCATAGCACAAAATGAGGAAAGGTATATTTCTTTCTCAAAAAAGATTGTAGTTGATGAATATATAGATAAAAGTGGTGAGAAAAAAATAGTTAAGAGAGAAATGAGATTCATCGATTCATTCAAATTTATGTCAACCAGTCTTGATGGCCTAGTTGATAATCTCACCAAATGTGGAAAGTGTGAGGCGTGTAAGCCAGGAGATTGTATAAAGAGATACATTGAAGAAGGAAAGATCATTAAGTATGAAGGTATTGGTAAATGTGATCGATGTAAGAATTGTAATTTAGTTGAAAGTAAATGTCTTTCTCCATCAGATAAATACCTAACTGAAGTAAAAAAGTATTTTGAAGGTGAAGAATTAAATCTAACGTTAAGAAAGGGTGTATATCCATATGATCATATTGACAGCTTTGGTAAACTAAATGAAACCCAACTTCCGCCAAAGGATGCATTTTTCTCAAAACTAAATGATGAAGATATAAATGAAGAAAATTACCAACACGCTAAAAATGTGTGGAAAACTTTTAATATGAAAACATTTAGGGAGTATCATGATCTATATCTCAAGCTAGATGTATTATTGTTAGCGGACGTATTTGAAAATTTTAGAGATGTTTGTATTAAAAATTATGGATTGGATCCTGCTTGGTACTACACCTCTCCAGGCTTATCTTGGGACGCCATGTTAAAGTTAACTAAAGTAAAATTGGAGTTACTAACTGACATTAACATGTTACTTATGTTTGAACAAGGTGTAAGAGGAGGTGTATCTCAGATTTCAACTAGATATGCTGAAGCAAACAATCCATATATGAAGAAATATGACCCAAACAAACCTAAAAAATATATCATTTATCTCGATAGAAACAATCTATATGGCGAAGCAATGAGTAAACCACTACCCACTCACGGTTTTGATTGGATGTCAGAGGAAGATTTTAAAAATTGGAGAAATATACCATGCATACTCGAGGTTGATTTAGAATATCCCGAACATCTTCACGATTTACATAATGATTATCCTCTAGCCCCAGAAAGACTTGTTGTTAATAAGGTAGAAAAATTAATCCCAAACTTAAAAAATAAAACAAAGTATATAGTTCATCGAGAAACCCTAAAACTTTATGAAAGTCTGGGATTAAAAGTTACAAAAATTCATAGAGGTATTAAATTCAATGAGTCTGCATGGCTAAAACCCTACATTGATTTGAATACTAAACTAAGATCTCAAGCAAAAAATGATTTTGAAAAAGATTTCTTCAAGCTAATGAACAATTCTGTATTTGGTAAAACCATGGAAAATATTAGAAAAAGGGTAGACATTCGTCTAGTTACAAATAAAAAAGATGCAGAAAAATTAACAATAAAACCCAACTTTAACCATTTTACTATATTTAGTGAAGATCTGGCAGCTATCCATATGAATAAAACAAGATTAACATTTAATAAACCTGTTTATTTAGGTATGTGTATTCTAGATTTAAGTAAAGCAATAATGTATGAATTTCATTATAATTATATCAAAAATAAATATGGAGAAAAGGCAAAGCTGTTGTTTACAGATACAGACAGTCTTGTATATGTTATAGAAACAGAAGATTTTTACAAGGATATAAGTCCAGATGTTAGAAAAATGTTTGACACAAGTAATTATCCTAAAATCCACCCATCAGGTATAGAGACGGGTAAGAATAAGAAATTAATAGGAATGTTTAAAGATGAAGCTGGTGGAATGATAATTATAGAGTTTGTGGGATTGAGAGCAAAGTTATACGCTTATATTACTGAAAATGATTATGAAGTAAAGAAAGGTAAGGGAATGAAGAAAGAAGTTATAAAAAAGAAAATAAAATTTAATCATTATAAAGAATGTCTATTAACGGGGGAAAAACAATATAGAAAGATGAATGTAATTAGAAGTCATTTACATGATGTTTATACAGAAACAATTAATAAAGTTGCACTATCTGCCGATGATGATAAGAGAATAATTTGTAAAGATAAAATAAGTACTTTAGCCTACGGACATTATAGTCTCAAAACAGAATTGGGCGGAAGTTCAGTATCATAAGGAATAACCTGTAATTCTTCCCTTACAAACCCCCGTCTCGGCCCATCTACTAAATAATACAAAACTGGTTGATTGGGCGAAATAACACTTCTAGAAATATCATAAACTTTGATACTCCAAATAGGATCTGTAGCTCGCCTTTTTTCACCACCCTCAATCTCGCCCGGAGATAATAAATATCTAACTCTAACAAAAGGAGATAATCTTTCCTCATCAAGGCCAACAACTCGATGATATCTTTTGGTTTCAATATCAACCTCTTTCAGTTTTATAGCTTTATCAGGCTCTTTACCGGTTATTCTCGTTGGTGTATTGTTCAAAGTTTTCAAAATATCAGGTAATCGTTTTACCCATACTCTGGATCGATCATCACTTACCATTTCTTGCGCATATTGATGACTAAATAATTTTTCACTTAATGTCCTATTTGCTCTTTCTACAAATGCTTGTGCTCTATGATTTCCAGCTTCACTTCTTTGTATTTTCACATTATGATAATTCATAAGTTTTGAAACCTCACCCATAAATTCTTTTCCAGGATCGACCATTAATGTTTTAGGGTATTTCAATCTTCTAGAATATATTTTATCAAATGCATTTGATATTTCTCGACTTTCTTTTGTGGTTAATGCTTCAGCATCTTTGTATCTACTTGCCACATCTACCACGACTAATGCGTATTTATATGTTTTTCTTCCAACTCTGTCATGCGGTAAAAATAATAAATCTGCTTGGTGAATATGATTTGGCTTATCTACAGTCCAGTGCGGTCTTGGAATATATTTTGGGGGTGGTAGATATATTTGCCATATTGCCTGTTTCTCTAACCACTGTTTAGCTACATCTTCACTTACTTTCGCCTTCTCAGCTAATTTACTAATAGCGGAATATCCTTTCCAATATCCTTCAGTTGAATAATATATCCGACTTAAAGTCAGGCCCGGCTTCACCGTTATTTTTGATATCTTTTCGTTACTCATTTAAAGATTAACCAAAGTAACTTATAAATTACAATGACGTCTGAAAAAATTAATCCAAATAGAATTCCTAGAGAGCCATTTGGTTTGAAAGCGGAATCAACAATTAACCGAATTACTCTCAATCCTTCATCTGCTAGCCCCGGAGAAACATTATATATAAATATTCCAAAACTTTCTGAGAATTTAGTGATTGTACCTGGAAGCGTATCTCTGTTATTTGATTTAGATGTAGATGGGCATGCTAATAATACAGTTGTGAATAATGTAGGTAGTAATCTTGTATCTAGACTTAGAGTTCTTTTTGGTGGTGAAACATTACAGGATACTCAAAGATATGATCTTTTTCAAACTTATCATGATTTATTCTTAACAGATGAAGAACGTGAAGATAGATTAAAACAAGGTATTTCTTCTGAAAACATGAGAAAGCTCAGGACAAATGCGGGTGATAAGAAAACACAAGATGTTAAGGCAGTGACCCTTGCATCAGTACATAACACCAAGTATCGTATACCACTAAACCATCCTATTCTAAACGATCATGGAGTTTTTTACCCAAAAGCTCTAGATCATCATCTAATATTTGAGATTACACTTGCTCCAATTAATGATATTGTTGTTTATTCTGACACTACTAAGACTCCATCTTATTCAATCAAAAACCTTGAGTTAGAATATTCTTCCATTTCAAGCGAATACTTAGCTCGTGAGGCACAAGCAGCTTATCAGGTTGGAAAAGGATTCTTTTATGAAAATGTTACTCTCCACAAAACTTTTACCTTTTCCATAGGCGGTGATGATGTTATAAATCAGCATATTAATTTACCTAGAAGATCAATGACGGGGATATTATGTTTGTTTACATTACCAATCGCAGCAGGAGCACGTAACTCTGAATTTTTTTACAATCCAGGTATAACCTCAATTAATATAGATGTTGATGGTGTACCAAATCGTTTATACTCTAAGGGCATGATACCATCAGATCTATGGGAGTCAGTAAAGAAACGTTTTGGACTGACCGAAGGGAGGCAGTCAGGTTCCTCCCGCTGGTCGGTAAAGGAAAAGGATTTTTATGCTGATAAGTTTGCTCTTTGGGTTGATATGAGAACTCACCCAGATAATGGTATTCATGGAGGTGGTCTAGCATTAAACAATACACAAGATGGTGTAAAACTAGAAATTAAAAGAAAACAAGGCGGATCTGGAATAATAACATGCCATATGTTTGTTGTAGCCGACGCAATGATGGAAATAATGAATTCAGGTTTGAGATCAATAAAGTACTAACTGCGGAATAGATTTAAAAACCTTTAGTTATGATACAAAAAATCATGGAAGAACTACGAGAAAAAATACCATTCCATTGTATCATAACCGGCCCAACAAATTGTGGGAAAACAAAGTACCTCATCAATCAGCTAAGAGGACCATTCCGAAAAATTTTTGATTACATTGTTTTAATATGCCCAACTTATTCTAAGAATAAAACTTATCATAATTTTGCTCGAGGAGATAAACGTTTCTTTGTATTATCACCAGATGCTAGTAACATTGATGAGATTAATGAATTGTTAACCGATTGTCAAACTTTATTCTCTGGAACAAATACATTAATAATTTTAGATGATTGTGCTGTATCTAATGATCTGAAGAAGCGATCAAACAAGTTTATAGATTTAGCATTCTCCGGAAGACATCACGGATTATCAGTTTGGGTTCTCACTCAGCAATTAACATCCATAGCAAAACCATTCCGTGAAAATGTAGCTTGTGTGGTCTCTTTCCATAACCCATCGCAAAAAGGTATGAAGATGTTTTTTGAAGATTATGGAGGAGATATGGATTATGAAACTAGTAAAAAGTTTGTTAAACTCCTGAAAACTGAAAAATATTCTAGATTATGTTTATCTTTACGACATCCATTTAATTGTTATTTAGAGATCCCTGAAGTGATTTAAAAATAGTAAATGTATCACCATAAAAGATGACAAGCGTAGAAGATTATATTGAAGAAGAAAAGACTGTAGGAAAAACAGACCGGCCGCGGGGAGGATCGGGAAAAGATAATGATGATAATGAACTTGAAATAAAACAAGAATCACTAGCAATTCTAGCAGCTCTTGGAACCACAAAGGAATATTTAGGAGTTGAAATGAGTTTGGGCGATATAAAAAAATTATCAGAAAAAGATGTAGAAAAATATTTTAATCGATATCAAGCGGTAATGGGTAAGAAAATTAACGGTGGGTTGGTTGATTCATCCCTTCAATTAGTTTCCAAACTTATTTCATATTTAGTTCCCGTGGATGATATAGAAGCTCTTTGTGCGGATTTGAAGAATGATGATTTGGTTAATCGCGAACTAACAAACATTGTAGGTCTCTTAGCATTGAAAGCAGGAAGACTGGCAGCAATTGCTAGCGGCATATTCCAGGTTGCAAAACATGTTAAAATAGGAAAAATACAGCAAGTTACAAGTACTAATACAGATGATTCTAACAAAACTGAGCAAGATGCTGCTGGTACTGATACTGTTTACTGAGCATACTATTATTTTATTTACATATCATTCCTAAGCGGTCTAAAGATTTCTTAATGATATGTAAAATAATGTCTGAACAAAATGAACAAGTTGATCGAGGCGAAGCCCCTCCCCGCTTTGCAGAACAAATTACAGCTGATCCCAAACCAGAAAATAAAGATACAAAAAAACGGGAAAAAGATCCTAAAAAAGTAGCAGCTGGTAAAAAATTAGCTGAATATAATAAAAAAGCAAAAGAAGCATTAGCCAGGGAAATGAAACGTGAAGAAGAGACACTGCGGACGGCGGATCAAAATGAAAATATAGAAAAGACAAATAACGAATCGAAAGCTTGGCTACCGGAACTATCTTTTACAACCGTATTATCCATTGTTGGAATAGGTTTTACAGCATTTGATATGTTTATGAGATATTATAAAAATAGAATACCTGATTTATCGCAAGTTCCTCAAATACCGTCGCCATCAAATATTCCCTCTCAACCACAAACGCTAGATCGGCCAAAAATTGGAATGATGTAATTATAAATTATTTTTTACTACATAAAGCCATTTAAAAGTTTCTTACTGATGTAGTAAAAAATCATGTCAAACGAAAACAAACTTGTGAAAACTGTAACTGATTCTGCAGTCCTTATCGGATTAGCGGCAGGAGTTGGATATGTGGCTAAAAAGGCTATGAAAGAATCATTTATGAACGATCCATCCTCAAGTATTACAAATTATGCAAAATGGGTAGCTGTTCTATCTGGTAGTATGTATCTAAAAACCTATTTAGAGGAACAAAAGATTTTACCAAATTAAATAATAATAATGGCATTTGTTTCAATAGCAATGATGGTTGGAGGAGCAGTATTAAACTCAACAGCATTTGTTGGTGGGTCATATCTCGCAAAATATTTATCGGGAAATAAAACTGATACAGAAAAAATAAGACACGATAAAGCAATGGAAAAATATCAAAGAGATTATGCAGAATATCAGGAAAAAAGACAAAAACTAATGGATTGGAAAATAAAGAAAAAAGATGAAAAATATCAAGCATCAAAAAATATTTCAACTACAAATGAACAATTTGTATTATATGGACAAATGCAAGAACCTAAATTCTCTGATTATTATAGACCAAGTGACAATCAAAAGATGGGCGAAATGGTATATGTAGGCGGCGGTATGATGGCTTTAGGTTATATGGTTAGTAAATTTTTATAGTTATTTCCTTTCAGTTAGCTTAAAGATTTCTTACTGATGAGTAAAAAATCATGGCAGAAGGAGGAATGGATTTACCTGATATACCGGATGATGAAGATCCCCTCGGATTGGGGGAAGAAGAAAATCCTGATGATTTTGATGAAAACAGTTCACTACTTAATAGAAAACCATCACAAAAAGAAGTTCAAGTAACATCTACAACCAGAGATGAGTATGGGGATATTAATGAAAATGAACATCTTTTTGAAAAGATTAAAGGAAAAAAAGAAGCTGAAGATGATATAAAAATTGTATATCCAAAATCAAAATTTGAAAAATTTGTAACATTTTTACAAGATATTGGGGAAGGAATAAAATTACCAGCAATTAAATTAGCAGGTAGAACCAATGCGGCTACATATGTTCTTAGAGGTAGCGAATTTAGAAATCTTAAAGGCGGGGCTAAACTTCGCGATGGTGAACTAAAAAGATATTTAGGCTCTAGAGCAGAAGATGTCATTGAAGAAATGAATATTGAAATTGATAAGAAAAAAGAAACATTGGATAAAAAGATTGAGAAGAAAAAATTCCTTGAGAATAATCCACTTAGAACGCCTGAGGAAAATACTGAGCTTGAAAATCTAAATACAGAAATTCCTAATGAACAGAATGATATATCAAACATGGAGGGTGAGAGAGATAGAATACAGGAAAGAATGCCATTACGAGAGCGAATTAAAGCAATCTTCAAAAAGTATGGTTTTACAGTATTTTCTGTTGTGAGTGCTGTAGGTTTGGTTATTGGCGTTATAGTTTCCAATCTTTCAAAAGGTCTATCCAAATTAGGAAAAGGTGTTGGTAATGGTTTGAAAACTTTAGGTAAAAAACTTGGAGAAATATTACCAGGAATGGTTGGTGCAATAGTTAGCTTTCTATTCAAAACAGCAGGCGAGGTTATTGGATTTTTAGGTAAGAATGCTTGGCTTTTGATAATGGCTGTGGTTTTGTATTTTGTTGAAAGTATAAAAAAGAGGAGAAAGTAACAAATTTAAAGATATCATGTTGAGTAGTAAAAATACAATATGGGTGACTACAATAGAATTTATCCTGGATTACCTAATAATTCAGATCCGGTTAATTTCAGACTACAAAAATCAAGTGAAGTATTACAAAATCTTGAGAGAGAAATTAAACATTACGAAGATGTAAGGAAAAAATATAATAGAGCTAGAGGAATATTTACAAAAATAAGTGTTTGTAGTGGTGTGCTTTCAGTTATTCTATCCGCAAGTGGACTTGGAACTTCTCTTACCGGTTTAGGGGCTATTATTGGTGTTCCGTTGGGTGTTGTCGGTGGAATTTGTGGCGGAGTATCTGTTGGATTTGGCGCGGCTTCAAAAAGACTTTCAAATAAAGTCAGTAAACACGAGCAAACTGTTTCCATAGCAAAATCAAAATTAAACACCATTAACGACTTGGTTTCAAAGGCATTGAAAGATAATGTTATATCTGATCAAGAATTTTCCATAATTTTAGCGGAGTTGGAAAAGTTTCAAAAACTAAAACTAGAAGTTCGCCAAAAATTTAGGAGAGATACAGAAAAAAACTTAAACATGTCGCAGATAAGAAGAGAAGTTCGTGCAGATCTATTAAAAGAGTTAACCACTCCCGCTCATTAAAAATTTCATATGAGAGAACTGATGTGGGTTGTAATTGTTTTGCGGGGATAAGAAAGGAGATAAATTAATTGATAATACTTTACATCTTATTCAAAATATAAAGACATGGACTAATCGAAGAAAAATAAAGAATAAGATGTTGCTTACAGATTTTAAAACCCGATATCCAAACGCTAATCTTGATAAATTTACATTTGTGAATGATTCATTTGGAGGATATATTAAGTGGAAAGTTAATGGAACAACAATAATGTCAAATGATGATCCTACTGGAAAAACCTGGGCTGATGATCTTTCTCCTAATTTGAAAAAACTTTTATGGAAGGATTTAGGGTTAAGTTTACCGGAAGTAGTTTCATCTTTTCCAAGGAGTTTAACTATGACTAATCAATCTTATCCTATACCAGCTATTAACTTTGATGATTTTACAACTGATGTAACAAAAATGCTAACTTTATTGGATATATACGTTTCAAATACGAAGAAATTCACAGCAAAGATGCGTGATGTTTTTACCAATCAAGTTGTGACTTTCAAGTTTGGTAAACAAAGTAGAAAATGGTTGAATGCCCCAGATATGAACTATTGGCCTCAACAACTTAACTTTGCAGTATGGTGTGCAACATCTGGTTGTGGTATAAGCCCTTTCGAGAGTCTAAATTATCCTAAAGTAATTAGTAGTTTTATAAAGTTTCATATATATTTCACAATAAGGCGAATATTGTATGAATTGAAACTGCCTTTGCCAGATGAACAACCTTTTGTGTTAAATAATAATCCATATAATAAAGTTGCATATCAACGATTGTGCGCTGAATTTGGGGTTAGTAATAATTCTGATTTTAGATGGAAAGGTGGTAGAAACGGGGGTTTAGGAGATATATTCCTTGATTATGGTTCTGGATACCATGGAAAAGGTGGGGGATATCAAAATGTACATATTGTAAGGAATTATGATGTTGATGCTGATAAATATCCTAGTGAAGGCGGTAAATTCGCTGATGAGGGCGGAAAGAAAGAAAAGGGTAATCTAATCTCATTTATACGTAATGATGACTTTGCCGATTTCAAATATGCTTGGTTTATTCCTACAAGTGGACATGGGCTAACTAAAGCTGGACTCGGTAGATTGAATCGATCCGCTGAAGCTTTTGTTTATTGTATACTTGGCGCGCAAGTTAACACAAGAAATTCGATTTATGGTAATGGTGGAGGAGCAATCGAGACACAACAAGAATTCTTAGCTTTATTTGAAAGTAGTGTGATTGAGAATGACATTTCTAGTTCTATCCAAAGATATCAATTAGCTGTACAAGAAGCGAAATTACGACTTGATTTAGCTATTGCTCCGGGTGTTTGGTTGATGCCAAGTAATATGATCATAAACACAGAGAGTGTGGTTGGATATAATAACAAACTTATGAAAGCGACTAATGATATGAAATTTGGAGTAAATAATTCACTAAACACTGAAGCAAAACCGGTTGGAATAAGTCATAAATTAGGATCTTCAAAGTTAAAGTTACCTCATTCATTAGTTGAGACAAATCCGAAACCAAAAATCCCTCCAACGCAAAATGAAAAGTCAACCAAAGGTCAGGACGTGACTACGCAACATGAAATCAATACACAAAGCGAGCATGAAGTGCGTATATTAACATTTATAATTATTAGTGGAGCGATGGCGTGGTATCTATTTCGGTAGTTCATGGCCATTTCACGCGATTATCATTGTTTTTGGATTAGTGTTCGCGTGTAGAACAATAGATTGCATACTTTTACGACATAGCAACAAGCAAAATGTAAAGTGGATTTTATGTTTACTTCAAAAGGCCGGTTTCTAACGTCGCTCAGGAATGTGATTACGTCAATGCAAATTTAAAAAAGGTGAATATGATGTAATCAAAACAAATCGGTCTAAAGGCCTCCCCGCTACACGGAAAATGTTAAGCATTACAATGTATGATTCAGAAACTAGGATTTATTTTGATCCTCCACTGAAAAATCTTAGGGAGATACAACTCCTGGATTGCAATATAAAAACCAAAAGATTGATTAATTTCAAGGAACAGCAGGTATTGTTTCATTTTGAGAATCAGCCTATAATAATAATACAACCCGGTACATATTCATTGCGTGATATTCAATCTTTCTTTCTAATAGATACTGATAGGGAAAAGATAACAATAATTGAGACTGATACTGTTGACTATCTATATTCAAATAAGAAATCCAACATTAAACTTTCGAGAGGGTTGGCGATTGGTTTGGGTATACCCGAAGTTATAAATCCAGGTAAATTATACCCCCTAAATATACAGATTAAGGAGCCGCTGAGACTTATGTGTAGTATAGTTGATAATAAGTCTTCATACATGAATAAAACTAAATATGGAGAACTTGTGAAACTCTCACCATCAACTCTAATCGCAAACATACCCTCAAGGGATTATCCAACAATTCCAGTTCGAAAATATGATAGCGTTATAAACCACTTTGATTTAATCATATTAGATGTTGAATGGAAAAAACTCGATCTGAAGGGTTCTCCCATAACTTTTAGTTTAAGATTTAGATAAATTACTTATTTTTGTTATGTAACCATTATTTGAGTTATATAACATAATTAGTTCTAATCAATACTTTATTTAAAAACAAATATTTCCATCTCTTCAAACATATTTATAACTGGTGGTGAGATTGAAAAGTGTGAAGATATCCCATCCTTTACATGTTTTTTTATTTTTTTGTAAAACTTATTTTTATCCAAAATTGCTATATTTAAACTAATCTCGAATGAAACAATAAATATTTCTAAATTGCCATTAATTTCTTTTTCATTACTTAACTTAATTACATTTTCAAAATAATCTTTATCCAATTTAATATCTTCGTCAATTTTGTGTGGTTTTACTCCTTTTGTAATAAATTCTATACAATATAGTGACCCCTCCCTCATTACAATACGGCTTCTATCTTTCAATAGATAACAAATTTTAAAACCAAAAAATGTTAAATTATCATTTGATGCTACAATATTTAAATTTTCATTCTCTGAAACACAAATTACAAAATCTTTATTTACTTCATTAAAGAAATCTTCTGAACATTTTTTATTATTATCATATTTAATAGTTAATAATTTTATATTCATCTTTTATATTTTATATTTATATCTTTAAACTAATATTAAAATCAAATTTTTTTTTTATATTAAACAACATTCTTTACACTGTTTCTTTTGTTTATTATGTTCACATATTCCTTTTCCTTTACACTCTTTACATATATACTTTTGTAATTTGTGTTCACATATTTGAGAGCCTTTACATTCTTTACAGTATGACTTAATTTTATTGTGTTCACATATTTGTGTTCCTCCACACTCTCTACAGACATATTTATACTTTCCATGAATACAAATATAATCATAATTATTGATAGTATCTTTTGGCATTAATTTAATAATCTCCTCATCTGAAAATTTTTTTATCTCATTAATAAAATCTTCTTTTCGCATTCTAGATCGTCCTTTAATTTTCAACTCTTTTGCAATATTTTTCAGTTGTACGCATTTCAATTCATTAAGTTTGGGTTGGGAAGTTTTGAGAAGGGGAATATTAATCTCTGGCACGGGTTCATCAATAATGTTTATTTGTGACTGATTTGGGTTATTATTTCTGGGGGTTGAGATAGGCATTCGAGAATATCCTATAATACCCCGCTCACTAGCGCGTTGTTTCAATTGTGTTACATTTAATTCTTTTAAATTCTCCATTTATACTCTCATAATTTATTCTTTAAATTAATATTAAAATCATTTTAATTTTTGCAGATTTTCATATACTTTTGTAAACGGAAAAAAATCTCTGTTTAATTTTCCTATTAATTTTCCTGATTAATCCTTGTTTAATTTTTTACTCAGATTTAGCTGAAAATTAATCGTGTGTGCCATAACCTTAGGCAACGGCTTGGTGGTGGGTTGGTGGTGGGTTGGCATCGGCTTGGCGTCGGCTTGGTGGAGGGTTGGTATCAGCTTGGCGTCGGCTTGGTGGTGGGTTGGCAACGGCTTGGCATCGGCTTGACATCGGCTTGGCAAAATCTCTGTTTAATTTTCCGATTAATTTTCCTGATTAATCCTTGTTTAATATTTTTACTCTGATTTGACTGAAAATTAATCACATGTGCCAGAACCCCCCAATACCTACTCTCTCTGTGTGTTTCATTGTCTCTGATGAAATTTAAATTTCTATCTTTAGATTTTCCAATTATAATTAACTGATGAAGATAATGAATATCAAATAAAGGTGAAAAAGGTATTCTATTGATATTGCATTCTGAAATGAAATTACTGTACAAGTATTAATTACAAACAGTAAATGTACAATGCATACTGTAATATCAATACTTCATTTTTCAATACCTCATTTGTTTAATTAAGTGTATGATGTATACAACTATTTTGATTTAATAAAATAGTTATTAGTTAGAGTATTTTGTCATACTTGCTATTTAAGGGCAGCTTGACCTACTTGGTCAAAGTTCAAATGGAGAGAAAATCTCTTGCAATGTTTTAATTTTCCTATACATTGAAAACCTGTCAGGTCCTACAATAATAATCATTACAATATTACAATAGCTTTCGATCATTACTAAATAAACACAGGACATTCTTTTATGCAGATTGAACCAGATCTACTCACTGTTTCCATTCTGCCATACTGAGCTGCAAGGTCAAGAGGAGATTCTTGCTGGCCATTACGCACATATGGGTCAGCATGATTCTACCAAAATAGAATGAATTATCTTATGTTCATCAGTATAAATTAATGTAAATTTGTTAGAGTGATGAATAGCAGGGTAGATACGAAAAAGGAGACAGGTAACACAGGAGACACAATACAATGAAATACCTTAGTAGTGAGAATTAAAAATTTTGAACAAGTAGGCACATTAAACATTTTATTTTTGTACCTCAAGTAATATAGCTACGACAAGGCTGTGTCCAAACTGAGCAGCTGAATGCAAAGCTGTTTCTTCTGTGCCATTCTAATAAAACAAAATGGGATATTGTACAATAAGACTTAATGTTAAAAAGGAGAAAAATAGCTAGTGTGGTTGTTTTCACAAACAGGGAAGCTTTTTCATTACAGGCCATTCATTTATTTCAAGTAAGAGCAAAAGTGTATCTGGTTTAAATGAAACAAAAAAGGGTTATATTGAAAGCATATTCTCCATGAGCAAATAAAATGTCAAATTAACAAGGTCTTCCTCACTTGGATGTCAATTTCTGTACTAGTGTAAAGGTCATAATGGACCCTGGGAGGAAGATAACTAATTATTTTACCTGTTCATTGACATTTGCTCTAGATGGCCCAGTGTTTAACAAGACTCTTGCTACATCAGCATGACCATTCCATGCAGCCAGATGGAGAGGATAGTTCCCTAAAAATTTCAATTCAATTCAATTTTCAATTTTTTCAGACTTCCAAGGCTTTTTATCAAATGTAATGTACTGTACTATATTAACACTGTGCTAGATATCCTTGCAAGGATGCAGAGAAATCCTCAATTTGCATTATTGTTCTTTTGCTTGATAAATTGTTTTGTATTTGGCCACTAGCCTCAAATTATTTTTAAATCTGTGCACTTAAACACACTTAAGCTACTTTCTCAACTTTTGCATGGCTTTCAAATGGTCAAGTCAATAGCAGTTCAACTGTGAAAAATAAATTCCGTGATTGCTTTGGTTTTGCATTCGCCTTCCCTTGGTGTGATGGGAAGGTACGTTTCTTATTGGGAGGTGAACCGGGGCTTTGGATGGGAGACGACTCCTTAGTAAATTTTTTACAAATTGGGGAGGGTCAAACCTATTTTATTTTCAAACGGAAGAGGGTCACAGTTTTCTTGGCAAGGAAAAAATTACTCCATGTTGTATATACAAGCAAAGCTACCAGTCAAGATCAATATAAATTATTTACAAGGACCAAAAAATTTATACATCAAAAGCTATCTTCTCCTAACTAACATCATTGTCTTTCTCAACCTGTGCCCACTTTCACCCATATTATGATGTTTCCATGCGGGGTTCTGGTATAAAATCAGTCTCCGGTGAGGATTGGTCACTTAAGCTACTTGGGCTTGAACCAAAAACTTGATCTATCACATCCCTTTGCGACTCATTGTAACCTTTTCAGTTTTCTTCCGTTTGAAGGTGATCTTGTGAGGGGAAAAAGTACAAGGACAGCTCGTCCACCCTCAAGGACGACAGCTTATCAGAGTCGTACAGTCCAGCCCAGTCAATGTTATTGTACTCCCGGTTCAGCCATTCCATTCACTTCCTTTCAGTCTCCTCTTTCTTCTTCTGCTTGTGCATTTTTATCTGGGCAAGGTGCTCAACATACTCTGTCACAAGCTTTGGGTTCGGGAACCACCCAGGGTCTTCATCTTTCCACTTCTCTAGACTTGCGCTTTAACTTGTTCTTACAGCTGGTGTGCCACCACCAGAGTCAGAGGAGTAGCGGGAATCCTTTTTAGAGTGGCAAGTCAGCAAAAAGCCACAATAACCACAAGTTGCTCCAGCTGACCTCATGAAATCCTTGCATTCACCACAAGCACATTTCTCTCTTTCTATTCCTCGTACATCCTTGCCCATTTTCAAGTTTTCTCTGTACAATCACACGCCATGCAATAAAACACTTTGAGCGCAGATGAACGCAGTTATGTGAGTAACAATTCCAGTTTGTTATTTTTACTTTGGGTTATTATTGTCGTGGATAGGTGGGGGGAGGGTTAGATGTTTTTGTTTGGGTATTTCTGAAAGGTCATGCATTAATCCATTCCACGAAGTGGGAGGACCATGACTTTTTTCCCAAAAAGATTCTAAAATACCCCGGCCCACCCGCCCCCCCCCCCTCCCAAATAAAAAACGTACCTTTTCTAAATACATGTATTTGCTTTCAGTTCCAATTGTTTGATAGGACTTTGTACATTTCTTGTAATTGGCTAGGTCAATTGCTTTGGTCATCTGAAAACTGCTGAACCATACATGTAACATACCCGAATTGTCTGGAATATTACAGGAAGCATCATACTTCAAGAGAAGCTCCACTGACGACCTGAAATAAGAGTTCAATATTCAGGGCGCTACATGGGTCAGGTCTCTAGCAACATGAGAATGAAAATCTCTAATTTATTAAGACCGCAAATTTCAAGATCTGTAAGTCAGTGACAATCAACCATCGAAGCAAAAATATTAAATTTGCAGTGAGTTTCCAATTTGTGCGCATGCAGTATAGTTTGAAGTTACCTGTGGCCGTTTAACGCTGCATGGTGCAAAGGAGTATTGCCCATTTCATCCTGATGATTAGGGTTAACCGTCCGATTAATAAAGCTGCAAACACAAATCACATAAAATAAGAGCCCCCTAAAGGCAATAGAGCATTTAATAAACGGGCTGTCATTCTATTTCCTGATGTTAATTTTATGACAACTGAGATCAAATTTTGCATGCATACCTTTGGATTCCTGATTTTCGAGACTTGACTCCAAGAATCTTTTCGATCTGAGCAACATTTCCACTCTTTGCGGCTTGCAAGAGATCTTGTTCTTTTCCCATGGACTCGGTTACGTTAAAAACGGCTTCTAAGTCACAGCAAAGGAAGTTATTTCATTCGTGACGCCATCTTGTTGTGACTGATAGTATGTTCATGGAGTACCAGGCCCTCTGACCTGATGCACGATGGTTGGAGCGGAAGCGAGAATATTTTTGGCGCAGGGTTTTTGGGTTGGTTTTTCCTGGCATCCGGTAACGCCAAATAGGGAGATTTTAATGTTGTAATACACATTCACGTTTGTAGCAATTAATGTAGTAACTGTAGTAGCTCTTCAAAAAAAATCATCTTGGTTTCACAGCATTCAACGAGCATCGCATCCATGTGGCGGTTGGAGTGACTATTGTTCTAGTTTTGACAGTTTTGTTTCAGTTTTGTTTCAAAACTCTTTACAACGGGTTACCTAGAGAGTAAAATGGTCCAGCATTAAATGTCTATCGCTGGTCTTTTGGAGTACATGAGCACGATTTAAGTTTTCCTGTAAGTCCTTTTTTGGAATAGCGTAATTTGAGGCAAAAAAGATTTTGCCGACGGTGTCTTGAGGTGAGATGCTATACTGCTTCAACTCCTGTTGAACATCAGTAGTGTAGCTAACCTTCATTTATCCCTGCTCCGTTTTCCAAGAAAACTGTAGTTTTATTTCTATTTCAGAAGAGAAAAGTCTGGATCTCATAAAAGTGCTTTTAAATGTGTTTTAAGGGTTTATTGCGCTCAAAGTGACCTAACAGAAGGCCTGGTGTTAGTTACTGGTAGCGCGGTTCGGATACAGAGGCCTTTTAGTCCTTTTCTTGGAGTTTTGTTTCCAAGGCAGATCGCCGAACATGGCCGGGACACACATTGCAAGCAGTGGTAATACTGACATGAATGATTAAAATAATGCCATCGACATGTACAGTAACTTTAACATCTAACAGTATGACTGAATCTACAATAATTTGGTGGATAAATTTTTATCAAACAAGTTACTCTCTTCTAGTAAAGTAAAGTAAACTGAAAACTTTTTCCAGTAATTTAGGCAAAAGTCTATTTGACTGTATATCTTGGGGTTTTTTTAGCTCCAATGACACATCGTCATTCATTTTTAATTAAACACTGAGCCATCGACCGCTCTTAGATGTTTTGGATCGATTATTCAATATTAACTAAATCTGAATGTAAATAGCCAGCTAAACAGGTACAGTTTCAAGGTTTTAGTAATTCTGTTAGTGCCAAGCGTCTGGGTACGTATTTGTCACGACAGAAGACGACCTCCTATACATTGACTGAAAATTCAAATAAAGCTATAAAAATACTTAAGGACGAGCTATAAAAAATGCTAAACTTATCAAACTAAAAAAACAAGTTCCTAAAACAAGGATAATAGATTCAGCAATGCTGAATATTGTCACATGATATCTTTTGCGCTCTGTTTGTTCTTATTGTTCCCAGCCATCGATGAGACTCGATTTCCTCAATTGTTATACGTTTCTTAAAATCCAAATGTAACATCTTTCGTATCAGATCTTTGCAGTCATCAGAGACTTGCTGTTTTGGTTTATGGAAAGAGACGCCCTTTTTGACCTGGGACACTAATAACTTCATATCACCGTCATCAAATGGCATGTTTCCAGTTACCATGGTGTAAAGGACCACACCCAAGCTCCAGATGTCAGATTTTTCCCCATCATAAGGCGTTCCTGCCAAGATCAATCAACGCAGAGATTAAGAATGCAGCAGTAAAAGTTGATTTTTCCACCTACCAATCGAGAAACTGCTTTCTAACAGGCAAAGTAAATGCCCTTCTCCTTTTTCGAACGCAAAAACAAGGTATTAATGGTTCCCTACCCTGCACCCCCACCTCCAACCCTGTATTAGTCGAAAGCCTGAACAGAAAAAGAAAAAAAACAACTGTAGCACTCATTTTGATATGATTTCTTGAACATATCAATAAGACGAGGATGTCAAGTGGAGTGTGAGCAGAGATAACAGGCAGAATTCGAAGTTCTGTACTCGTACCCAGGAGAGAATCACCGCTCTGTCGTACCCTATGGTGTGAATTTCTGGCACTTAGAGAACTTTGAGTCTCTCAAGAAAAGTACTCATTTGCCTTGTGTCATTTGCTTACAGTCTTAGACACGAACGTTTTTGGCAACAGGGCAAAACATATTGGTCATTTACCTCTCAAAATTTCGTACGACGCATAAGCCGCTGAACCACAAAATGTCTTGTAAAGGTGTGCTTTGTTGAACTGCCTGGCAAAACCAAAATCCGTGATTTTTACGTTGTTTCTATCGTCCAGCAGTACGTTCTCGCATTTTAAGTCGCGATGTAACACTCCGCTTTGATGGCAGAACTTTACCGCTTGTAGGATTTGCATGAAGATTTTTTTGGCGATAGTCTCTTGAACAAATCCCTTCTTTTTCACATGTTCCAACAAATCGCCACCATTTGCGATATCCATTACAACGTACACTTTCTCTCCAGTGTCGAATATTTCGTGTACGCGAATAATATTCTGGTGATTAATACTTTGAATGATGCCAAGTTCGCGGGGTAAAAACCGTTGCAAGAAATCATGGGGTGCCTTTCTTCGGTCTACGATTTTAACTGCTACATGAAGCTTGAGTTTCTGAGAATATGCTTTTCTAACTTTGGCGTAAGAACCTTCTCCAAGTATTGAGTCTTCAAAGAGTTCATAACCTTTTTGTCTGAGAAATCGTACGTCAAAAGATTGCTTCGACATGACACGAGTGAAAAAGCTCCTTATAGCCGACATTGATTTTCGTCGTTCTCTGATTCTACCAATTATTCCATACGTAAAATTGTTAACGAGGTGTGGTCGTGATTTAGCCTTATTGCGTCACTGACAATTGACTATACAGCTAGAGCGCGCGCTGATTAACTGTTAAGACTTTCCACAGAGAAGAAGGGGGGACAAGGGAGGTCTTGTCACGAAGTCACGGTTGTAAATTTTCGATTTCACGAATCACGAAACAAAAATTTCACTTTTCACGATTCTCGAACATGCGCACGAAACTGAAATCAAAATTTGAACAAAAAGGTAAATTCTGCCCTCCTCAGGTGACGACCTCAGTGACCTGAGGAAGGCAGGATTGCCGAAACGTTGTGACACAAGATCTAGACCAACAACTTAGGAACACAAGCACAAGTGGAAAAGAAGATGCCGAGAAGAATGTTGTTTCGTAAACAGTGTTTCCCAGATTACGAGAGTAGGTAAGAGATGTGGAGTGATCCTTGAAATGACCAACTGCGTGCAGATTTTCCACTTGGGTTGTCAGACAAGCATGAACATCGACGTGGATGTTCATCAATGGCTCATAAGTCAAAAATCCTATTGAGACGGGTTCATTGGCTAATACGGTGATCAGGAAATCAAAGGGTTTATTTAAACCTATCAACATGTTTCGTTTGTCGATGCTCTCAGTCGGCTTGCCAGTCAAGTGTTAAATTCACTAAGGTAACGGAAAAAATCTGATCACAATGCAGTGAAATTCAGCTACGAACTCAACTTCAGACATTCACGATTCATTTCTTATCTATTCACAGCCAAGGACTTTTGCATTTCACGCCTCTTGGAATACATTTCAAT
The DNA here is from genome assembly GCA_949710005.1 of Ricordea florida. Taxonomy (NCBI): domain Eukaryota; kingdom Metazoa; phylum Cnidaria; class Anthozoa; order Corallimorpharia; family Ricordeidae; genus Ricordea; species Ricordea florida. The sequence continues at coordinate 1,416,675 of OX453275.1, forward strand.
CACGATTCACGGAATAGTTTTTTTTTTTTTTTATCAAAACACGATTCACAGAGCACAAAAAAACCGGATCACGGTGACACGAAAAAAGCCTTTACCCCCCCGCCTCCCTCAGTGAAAAAGATAGAAGTTGACAAGATCGACTGGTTTAAAATTTCTTTCGATGTGGGCCCATTTTTTTCGTTTCCGAGACATCTTCAACTAAGACAGGGTTTCACTGCATCTTTTGCCAAAAAGAAACTTGACTAATCTTTGTACCCTCTTTGCTTCTACCAGCACAGCTGGGGTAGGCCCAGGAAGGGTGTGAAAGCGCCCGTCCCCTTCTCCTTCGTTTTGTCTCCTTTTCGAGTTCAATACTGCATGAAATGGGAATTTCTTTAAAACCGAATTTTGCAATCGGAAGTCTGCTTTTCAAGAAGTTCGCAAGTGATGGTGCAGGGCCTGAACAATAGATGGAAATCGATGATCGGAAAATCAATCGATCAATCGCCTGCAGTCGATTACAGTTAGTAAATTGGCATCGATATTGGCCAATCGATGACCAATCGATAATCACATTATGAGAAGCTTTTGATGGCGAAGTGAGACCACTGTACTGCCGACGTTTCTTGAAGCAGGCAACAGAGCAAAAACAACAAAATTCTCGAGTAAAATGTGTTTTGTGCATAAATTTGTAATTATACTAGCAACTGAAGCAGATTTTTGGATGAAGATAGTTTCCGGAATGTGCTTGGCTTAAGAACAATCCAAGTTGACTTAGCTGCGACAATCTTCAACCCCGGGGGAGGTACTTTTAGGAATTTCTGGGTGGGGATGTGCCGCTAAAACCCTGGAACCCTTAGCCTATACCAGAGCTAGGTCAGCTGAATTTGCTAACTAGCACAGTCTAGCCAAAACAAAACTTTATATCGCAATCGTTTCTCTCTCGAAAAAAGATTTATTTATAATTTTTCAGTTTAAAAACCACCGATTTCCGTCTGCAGCCTTATTTTTGACAGTTAATAATATCCAGTAGTGTTTTATGATAGTCATCTATCGACGCTGTTGAGGCTGAGTAGCGAAAATTTGAACCTGCCGATTTCATTTTTTTTTTATATACCTTAGCCTAGGTAAAATCTTCAACCAACTGATCAGTTTCGTGAAAAATGATACCCTATTCTAGACCCTCTCACAGACATCCTATCCTAGACGCTCATTTATATACGCCATGCTAGAGTAAACTGCTTAAAAACCCGCATACCCTTCACAGCGACACATCCTATATATCCCATATATGGCAGTATCCCCCCGGGTCTTCCACTTGCTAAACCAAGTTGTCACGTTCCACCCATAGGTTTTCCCTGCATTACTTATTCCCTTGCCAACGTGGCACTCTTTGACCAATCAAATAATTGGAAATTTCCCATGTGATACTATTTAGCCTATCACAATCCTTACATATTTGTCGGGCTGACAGCAGCCTTTTTGTCTCGAAAACTCGGCAACTGTCCCGGGAAACTTGTTTTGTCAAACGTTGCTGGTACCTGAGGATTTTCCACGATTGTTAGCAGAGGTGAATCCATCAACATGGTCGGATTTATGTCCACGTTGTGTCTTTGCTTGTGCTTGTGTTTGTTTGCTGTTGATGCAAGACCTCCAGAAGCCAAAGGCCAAAAGAAAACTCGTGTTTACGATAATGACCTGTCGGAGGAAGAACACTACAACGAGGAAGAACACAACACAGAATACGACCACGAAGCTTTTCTTGGCAAGGAAAAGAGGAAATTCGACGAGTTAACGCCAGAAGAATCAAAAGAAAGGCTTGGGTGAGTGGCTGGAGTTGTTTTATACCATCTAGTGACAGGATCCCGTAAGATTCGAACGCTTTCCCGGCTTGGATCTGCAAGCAAAGTCGAAGTTTGGCGAAAGGTGAAATTACGAATTGTTGAAAGTGTTTTTTTTTAAAGAAGAGTGTTTACATGCCTAATATTTTCCTTTGCAAAATTTCAATGCCAAACAGCCAATGAAACTGTCAAAACATCATTTTTAGTTAGTTTTCTCGGCTTCAGTAAGTCAGTTTCCAGCTGTTTCCACTGACAGTATTGCTCTCCACCAAGAAAATTACTAAGGTTTTGTTCACAATTTAGTTTTTGCGTGAAATCGCCGCCTTTTTATCGTTTTACATTTATTTTACAACCCTCGATATCTCGGATTTTCTTAAGATTACACTTTTTGTTGATTATTTGGCATAGTTTGCCATTCAGTATGGTTGAAATGCCACGTGTACACTGATGCATGTAAGGTGTGACATCATCACAAAACGAAGGAATTCTCTGTTTTGGAACTTTGTTGGGTACTAATTTACTTTCATTTATTTGATCATATAAGTCCTGTTATAAAAATAATATTAGTAATTCAAACAGTGTCAATTCATTCAGTTTTAATTGAATCTAAAGTGGAGGCCGGCTGTTTGGGGGGATTTTAGTCACCCTCATCACTAATATTCCGGGGGCCGTTATCCCTTATCCCTAAAATTACCCAGACCATTACCCCCAAAATTACTTATCTTCAGAATTTGACAACTGGTGGCGATTTTAAAGAGTAAAGCGACCCGTTATTGTTCTTTACCGGTCGCCAGTGATGCAAATCGTCTGCAAAAGTGGTCAAATATGTGACAGTTGAGAAATCAAAGCTATTTTTTGTTATCCTTAAAACTATCTCAGTTATCCCTTATCCTTAAAATTATTTTGCCAGTTATCCCTCATCCCTAAAATTCCTAACAGGGCCTCAAAGTGGTAAGAATTTGGGGTATTTTTATTGAAATCTTCTTTAGTTTTGTTGCCTCATATTCAGATACCTGTTTTTGTTGAGGCAAGTATCAGGATTTTTGCCATATTCCATCAGTTTTATTTAAGATATCTCAGGGTTGTCAGAAAGAAGAGTTTGCTGGCAAAACTATTAACCAAAATGTTTATTTGCCAACTACTTATAGCAGACTGCCAGTAATAACTGGCTCATGTCTGGTGCAATAAGATTTATCCCTCACAGCTGTTGTAAGCAAAGAAAACAAAACATTCCTGACAAAAAAAAAAACTTAATCCTGACTCAATCTACATGTACATTAAGATGACCCTAACAACATTTGATGAACATTGCCAGGTGCAAGTTGTATTTTAAATTTCCTTTCCTCCAGAAAAATAGTGGATAAAATCGACAAGGATGGTGATGGAAAAGTATCACAACAAGAACTTGAGGACTGGATCAGATACACATCAAAGAGATATGTTTACGAGGATGTGGATAGACAGTGGGAACAGCTTAAAAAGATAGAACAATCTCACCTGTCATTGGAGGAATTATATGTAGAGAAAAAGAAGGCAGATCCAAGTGAACCAATAAGTTGGGAGTTGTACAAGAACATAACCTATGGATATATTGGAGGTGAGCTTGATATGACCTGGATCTGGATTTGTAAACCAAGATAGCTCAGGTTACTATGCATAAGGAACTGATGAATCCTTGTTCCGACTGAATTCAGCAGTTCCTTTGATGCTTCATGATTCATGTGACCTTGGATCACAAATCCAGATCTAGATTATACTAAAGGAATGCACACTTAGTCTACCGGACAAGGAACCTTTTTTCCTGTCAAAATTAAGTTAGGATTCTTTTTGGTGGGTGGCGTACACTTCCTTTGTTTCAGTTGGGAGAATTTGCTGTATGATTACACCTGTACTTCATTGCACCGGAATATTTTTTTATGCCCATGTCACATGAAAGTATAATCTTGAAATGTTTCTTTACAGTATCCAATGACTAACTCAATCTAAAATCTCTTAAATTTTATTAAAAAACCTCAACAATTCATTCATACAACACACAGTCATCTACTTCTTTTGTGTTTAAAGCTAAACCTGGAAATACACAAAAAAAATCCTCCTCTCGTTTTGGCGTGAAACTTTGGAATGAGATACCATGTCATATTAGAGATCTAACTAAAAAGGAATTCACCAAAGTGCTCCACAGATTGCTTTCTGATATCTTAAAAAGAGAAAACAACTACATTGAGTTGCCATTGATAATTAAAAAAGTTGGTTTTAACTGTCAAGTAATTTGATATTCTACAAATTACATGCTTTCTGCTCTCTGTAAGTTCCCTTTCCCCTTTTTGTTTTTCCTTAGATATTGTAATTAAATTAAAGCTAGTATAATAGAAATAAGAATTATTGTAAATTATTTTTTTCCTCTCCTTTCATTTTAATTTTTCTTTTCCTTTAACTGGGCTGCCTAGATTAGCAATGGCTATTTGTGGGCCAATTTATTGTAAGATTCTTTTAATAAAAAAAATAAAGTTGAAGTTGAAGTTGACTATTATTGACGTCAACTAATATGCGTCTTTAATTATACTTTGTTTTTTAAGAGGAAGACGAATTTGAGTACAAAGATATGCTAAGACGGGACAAAAGACGTTGGGAAAAAGCTGACATTGATAAAGATAATAAAATAACAAAAGAAGAGTACACAGCATTCCTTCATCCAGAGGAGTTTGACCACATGAAAGATGTTGTTGTTGAGGAAACTCTTGAAGACATAGATAAAGATGGTGATGGATACGTGTCTCTTCAGGAGTATTTAGGTGGGTTTCATGTCTTAAATCTTTGTGAGTAACCTGAGGGTTTACAGAGCGACTAGTTATTTTGTTAGTTTGTTGGTTTACAGTGTGACTAGTTGAACCAAGTCCACCCAAACAAATGTTCACATAAATTATTCAATTACAGTTGAGTTTCTTAACAATAGAATCTCTACAAATATTTTATATTTCGCTTAAAATGCATATAATTTGCCCTTTTAGTGTAAAAGACATATCAAGATTGAAAAAAAATCAGCTTTGTTGGTAGAAATTTGCCACAAATCTGTTATTCAGCATCAAAATCAGACATTCCAAATTTGGCTGGCCTTTGAGTAGTCACACTGTAAACATTTTTTGATGATTACTGTTTCTTGCATCTCTGGATAAAACCAGTTACTGCAGTGTACTAACATTCTCTTGATCCATTCATTTTCATGTCTAAGTAGTAACTCTCAATAGTTAGTTTCAAATATCTACATGTCCTTGTACATTAGGTTGGAGATTCAGGTGAGTACTTGTACATTAGGTTAGAGATTCGGGTGCTAGACAAATTGGTTATAACTTTAATTTTTCCGTAGGGGATTTGTACCCAGAGAGTGAAAAGGAAGCAGATAAAGAGGAGCCAGACTGGGTTAAGAATGAGAGAGAACACTTCAATGACTATAGAGATAAGAATAAAGATGGCAGAATGGACAAGGTATTGTTGTGTTGTCGCATGGAATAGATAAAATGGGAAGAACCTGAAACTGAGTTTAAACAATTAATGCTGTTAAAACCAAAAAGGCATCTCTGCCTATCTGTTATGTCAGTCGTTGTAAAATTTTTGAGGTTGAATGGGTTAATTCTGTGTCCATTGGTTTGCGACAGAGCTTTAGTGTACATACATACATACATTAGTGTCTTGTCCCCACGGGGCTTTTCAGAGTCACTTTTTACATTAAACACAACGTAAATTCTATGCTAAGAATCCCAACTGGCAGGAGGCAGACCAGTTGGCTATTTACAAGCGTGGCCGATGATGTGAAGGATATGAAACTCGGTATTACTGCATTACATATCCTGTGGTGGGGATGGGAATCGAACCCGGGACCGCGACCAGATTACAAGTCCGGCGCCCTAACCACTGGGCCACGCTGCCTCCCTTGAGTGTGCATGTATTTTATTGTTTGGTCTTAAAGTTCTATTGTGTGCAGCTGAAGTATGATAGACACTGTGCATTCAAGATGAAAGTGTTTCAGCAGATTAATATGTTACTATTTTATTCCCTTACTTATTTTCTTGATAGGATGAAGTGAAAGATTGGATTATTCCTCCTGACTATGATCATATTGAAGCAGAAGCCAAGCATCTCGTACGTGAAGCAGACACAGATGGGGTATGTGCAGACTTAATGTTTAGGTCCGGTTTTGCTCCTGTGTGAATTTCCATTTGTCTGATTTTGCATGGAGGGTACCTTTGATATTGTACTGTTTTCTTTGCTGGAGAAGTAATATTTATTGCATCTACATGAAAAAGTATTACATACTACCTTTCCTATTCTTGAGTTTTTTTTCTAAACTCAGTAGATCCAACAAATGGCCAAAAGTTATGCTGACCAAAAAGGCAATGGTCACTGAAACTTAAAGATAACACTCCAGCTGACCAAAAGCCAATTTAAATTGGCTTAAAATCGTTGTTGTTAATCAAGCCTTTTTGCATTAATACTGTAGTAATTGTTTTGTGTGTAAAGCTGTTTGAATGAATGCTCTGTGTTCTCCACAGGATCAACTGCTCACTAAAGAGGAAATATTGAACAAACATGATGTATTTGTTGGAAGTCAAGCAACAGACTTTGGAGAGGCTCTGACAAGACATGACGAGTTCTAAAAATCCACTGAACATATTCCATAGTTACAAATTTCAAATTGTTATCAGATATATTTTTATACCAGGTTGCAGCCATGATAGTGCAACAGTTAAGAAACAGTCACATGTTTTGTCTAGTTTCATTTTGTAATTATATTATTGAGCTCTATACGTTTAAGTGTTAGCTAGGACACATAGAGAACTCACTGCATCCAAGGACATGCAATGCCGAATACTACGAGACAAAGTTTGAATAAAATTACTGTGATTGTAACTTATCATTTTCTGACTGGATTTAGATATTTCAAGGTTTTAAGTTCAATGAATTATAGAAAGATAGCCATCAGTATTTTTATATGTGATAAGGAAATTTTTTGCCGTGCGGTTTCACAGATACTTTTGTTACAGTGGGAGGGGTGTGTGTGTTGGTTTAAAAGTATTTAATTGACCCTTATTAAGCTTTCAAACTTAAACTGTTTTTAAGCTAGCCTCCAATTTCATCTATGTAGTACCAGTACTTTATTATTCTTCAGTTTGTTGTGTAAGAGGTTATGTTTGTGATAGCCTTAGAAAATAAAGAACAGTATTGTTGGAAATATTTGCAGATTGTAGGATCTAATACCTTCAATTGACCAACGCCATATCATTATTGATTGCCTGCAAACCTATTGACACAGATTGTATCTTAGTTGACTCTCAACCACCAGAACCAAATCTGGCAATGCCTTAATTGCCATTGTTTATACATAATTTTGTAGGTGGCTCAACCACAGCTTCACAGTATCACCCCAAAAAGATCAATTAATTTGACTTGTTTCAATACTACTACAACAAGACGATCTAAGATCGTAAGTCGGACAACAGGTAGACGTGCTGTTATGAGTGTTGACCACTTATGGTGCGGAGTGGTCCAAAAAAGAAATGCTAAGGGTACCAAGGTCCTGGTTTCCAACGTGGCATCTTTGTTGTCGTTTCCTCGAGTTTCATCGCGAGGCACCTTGTCTTTATCAGCAAATGCTCTTCTGTCACTCTGTCCACATTTTCTGTTCACTGGTAACTCGTTCGATTTCTGCTTTGATTCTAGTGAGACATTCGCTAAATCATTTGATTCTTTTGCTATTTTCAGTTCGCGGAACGACCCGTTTCGAAATATACGCTCATTACACACGCCATCGTTTAGAGTGGGTTTACCGCGAACGGTGTGTGGGGTTATATGTTAGAGCGTAGAAAAGATGACACCATTTATTTTCAACATATTCGCCATCGACTTCGACATCGTAGAAAGAAGTTTGCGCCTGTTTTAATTACGTGTCTGCGGTATTCCCCATTGCACGTGACTGCGATTTGCGATGAAACTCGAGGGTAAACCTATAGTCGGTTGCCCGACTAATAATAATAGTGGTCAAGGAAAAGGAGAAGATTAATTTTGTGATCATTATTATGCCTAATCAAACTTATAATCCCTTTAATGAAAGCAAAGGATCAAGCAGTTTTGTCAGGTATTGTGTTAAGAAAGTACATTCTACTTTTAAACTTTCTGTCACCTGTAGACCAAAAATCTCCTTTATTCAATCTATTTTGTCCAAACAAAGGATTGCTTATTTGTGGAAATCCCTTTTTGTTTCTCTGTCCACCTCTTCTCTGGCCTGTCCCTCTCCTCTCCAAAAGAAAAAGAAAAGAAAAAAAAGGAGATGCATGCCACTTGAAAATATTTGATTTCCAATCCAAACTTTGGCATAAAATGCCCTCAGTGGCTGAAGGAAAACAACAAGTCATTTATATGTTCAGCGTAATCTCTAGGCAATTTAGCTCTTCTGAATCATTGGCTGCGCAGATTCAGAGTGGACATCTCAGAGGTTCCTGAGTCATCTCCTATGGTGATTTTACTGTGTAAGTAGAATACAGGCTTTCCTGATTGATAAATGTTAAGAGGCTTTTGCTGACGGAAGGATATGACAACTACGGTAACTTGTTATCAAGCATTTAATTAATTTTCATATGATAATTGGTACGTTAAAACTCAAACAGGCCTTTCGAGTCATGCATGCATGCATGTTCACTCATTTGTTCCAGGAGGGAGTAAATCCGCACAGGTACATGGAAAGTGAAAATGCAAATAAACTAAGGAAGAAAAAAGAAAAAGGAAATGATGGTTGGGAAACAGCAAAAAAATTATAAGAAAAAAAAATAATGTAAAATACGTAAAGCGATTATACTTCTGTGTGATACATCACTGGTCTGGCCCTGACAAAACACAGTATTTTTTTAAGATGTTTGTAATCTTGTTTCAATATTTTATTAAACTTCCAATTACAAAACAAAAAAAATACAATCTGCATAGCTCGGGATTATTGAAAAATTACGCTTTTGGCATGCTCTGGTAGTGGTGAGAGACGTGACGATTCGTCTTTACTTACAGATGATTTCAGCTCTTCGCATTGTGAGTGGACATGTCTGCGGAGGGTGAAAAGTCACACTCGGGCTCCCTACATGAAATCTGAATAAAAGCCCCATTGATACGCCATCCTTGCCAACGTGGAAACAATTCCGTCACCGTAATTCCTCGCCCCATGTGATCTTTTTTGCCCAATCATTTGCATACAAGCGGTAACACGCTTTGTGTTCTTGCACTGTATAAATGGGATATCCGACCTGAGAAAGTTGTATTGAGTGATCTGGCCGGACTGCTGTTGTACCGCAAGGGATTGTTTCGTCTTCGTCCTTTTTATCTCCTGAGAACAATTCAACATGGCAAAGTTGCTCTTCGCCGCGTGTTTGTTTTTGTGTCTGTACTTACTCGTGGTTTGTGCAAAACCTCCAGAACCTGGTGGACAGAAACAGCATGGTGTGCGAGATGGAAATCTCTCTGAAGAAGAACACTATCACGAAGGAGGAGAACACAACGCTGACTACGACCATGAAACTTTTCTTGGCAAAGAAAAGAAATCCTTCGATCAACTGACTCCCGAGGAATCGAAGGAAAGACTTGGGTAAGTCATCGTTGGCCAGTTCTACCCGTACGATTGGGTTCCACTAGAGGTTCAAGACTGGAAAAAGTGTTTGTATTTCTTGAATAGAAATATAAATCATCCTTGCTAGAGTAAGTGTGATATTCATGTGCTAGATCTAGGGAAAGAGTTCAAAGATATATCAGCGGAATACCACTCACGAAACATTGGAATGTGGTCACGACTCGCGCATTAAAATGAGCAAGAATTTGCAACTTGAATGTTTATTCATTTATAGAGTGCAATTTTCTCTCAGCTTGGTATCAATGGACTCTTTGTCTTCTTTCTTTGCAAACATAGTCTATGGTACAGTCGGTTTACAATGGACACAGTGTAACCATTGTGTCTATCCGTATCCACGTGGAAAGGTTTGTATTGCGTGATGGCAACTGCCAAATTAAACTTGTCATGCGGTCAGTGTAAAATGCAGAGTGTAGACTGCGATTGCAGATCGGGGGTAAAATGCAGACTGCGGGTAAAGTGCAGACTGCAGACTGAGGGTAAAATGCAGACTGCGGACTGCAGATTGAGGGTAAAATGCAGACTGCAGACTGCGGGTAAAATGCAGACTGCAGACTGCGGGTGAAATGCAGACCGCAGACCGGGGGTAAATTGCAGACTGAGGGTAAAATAAAAACTAGACGCTCTCGGGAGCGTTCACTCGGGCTACACTTTATAATACCGCTTCGAACAAACGTGAATGTCAGTTTACGCTTAAGGTTTATCAGGAGCTCCTGGGTTTATATATTTTGTATTCTATATGGCTGATTCCACGACCGCAAAAAACCTACCAGACTGTATATCGCACCGCAATTCTTGTCGACGTCGTGTTGCTGAGTGATGTTATCAGAAAGATTTCCAAGGTTTTACAGAAATTTCAGTGATAATTGGGTTTGTTTACTAATCGGATTAATGTATACCGATCAGCTTCTTTGGTTCCCACGGTAGAAAAACAATTGTGAAACCTGATGCCATTCATCGTGATTCCAAGTTATCGACGGCGAAGAAGCGATATGTGGGGAAAAACAACAATATTACTCCTCAATCGGATATACTATTTGGTCCAGTGGGGTGCAAATCACAGACTTTCAAATCAAGGAATCCGTAAATCGTATAATAGTTTTATTCGATCTGGAATTAAAGTAACAAACACATAATGGAAATTAACAAAGGGGTTATGGCAAACAACGAAAAAAGGGGTTCAAAGTGAATTAAGAAGGGCAAATTGAAAACATTGAGATACAAACAATTGAGTAAGTCATGCGGTAGGTGTGAAGCGATCTCAAACCAAATGAAACTACGTTGAAATTTAGAGTTCATAATACATAATAAAAAGGACGATCAAATAAACTTACTTCGCGAAGGGATTCCAAGATTAAGACAGAAATCAAGCCATACGGCAAACGCAAGCTGAAATAATTCTCATACGTGTCGACGGTGACCATACAAAAGTAATCTAAGACCTATTGTTATCGTATTACTGTAAACGTTATTTGACAGGTATGAAATGGAAAACAGTCCTTTGTTGTGAACGTCACGTAATATGTAACAGTAACTAAAACACTATTCTTCCGATTTCGCCTGTTCCCGCTAATGTCTTTCCACACGACCACGCAGGTAGAAAAATTTGAGTTTGAATAAGACGAGGCTTGTGCTCAAACTGATGAATACGGAACTTAGCATAACGAGACCCGCATTCCTCTAATAAATGGGACTCTTTATTGGGATGAACAAATACAGATAATTGAACAGCTTTTTCCAATACATCACAGTCATTTTGTAGAGAGTCTATCAAAGTCTTTGCCGACACAATTATGAAATGTAGAACAACCAGAACCATGTACAGGGCAGCGATCAACAAGCTAGCTACTGATAGCTGAACGTAATTGTAAACAAAAGAATTGTAAACAAAATTGTAAACAAAAGAATAAATAAAAAACTTATCCCCACTGTCATTGGTGTAAGTCCAAAGGCTCTTGATTCTGGAACCACATGTATCATCTTGAAAGATTCCAATATGCTCGACATCTTTTAGTGAGGGTCTACCGCGAACGGCGTGTGCGTTTGTGAGAGTGGTGAGCGTCACAGAAGTAAAATAATTCTTCATAGTCATCGCATAAACGCTTCGCAGCACGAGGATGTATGCAAATAAGGCGCCTCGCTTTCATGCCTTCAGGGACACCGCAGACCGCGAGCAGCGCAGGCTTGCTCATTCTCGACGTTGTCGATAGACTTATAGGAAACCGAAACCTAGACTCGTGCCACCACAGGTAGCCCGAGTAATAAAAAGCACTAGGATCAAATGAAGACTTAGGAGAGTTCGTACGCGTACCCGTTTTTTTTTAACAAATTCCCGAAAACTCAAAACAAAATGCGTTTCATAGCCAAAGTCAAACATTACATTATTAACATAGAGTTCTTGAACTCCCCATTTTGTTGAACCAAGTTTCCCAAAATGGCCCGAACTAAATCGGAATTCTATGTATCTTGTATACCTTTGTTTACACGTCGGTCATTTTGAATATTGTTTACACGATTAGGTCTGGGACCGACCAAGTTTTGCAGCGCATTTTATTTCCTTCATCCTGTTTTCATCGACAAAGTCTTTGGTTTAAACGTCATTAAAACCGTCACGTTTAAACCATCGCGTGTCTTAGTTGCTTCAAATGGCCTTAGCATTCTTCGGAACGCAAGGCAAGCAAAGCATGAGAGCACAACAACTGGGCAAGTTTATACAAACACTCTTTATTTTATTCTTATGACTTGTGTTTTGTTATTGTTATTTTATTTACCCTCAGTCTGCATTTTACCCATGGTCTGCAGTCTGCGTTTTACACTGACCAGTTAGTAGGGACTTCCGCTATTGGTTGAGCTTGAGTCGGTCTAAGGGGAGATTATTATTAAATTGCATGTAAAGGATCATTATAACACCTGACATTGTTGTTCAATCTATTCCTTTATCGTTGTAATGTAAGGGACGGATCATTATTTAGCGGGGGGGATGCTGTTTTGTTTGGGAGGAGGGTCACTATTTTTTTAGCCTGACTTTGGGGAGGGCCATTTTTAAAAAAAATTTTTTGAGGGGAGAGCTAGATTTTTTCAGCCCATAAGGATTCTGTAAGTTTTTTTCTCAATCTTCAAACTCACATTTCTCTTTATTTGAGCCAACTGTATCCATTTTAGGGAATTACATATACATGTAAACATGGAGCACTGTTTTACAAAACACTTCTAAAACACTTATTAACTGAGTTTGTTTCCTATTACAAAGTTTGAAATTATTTCCGCACAGGTCCCTACTTCATTATGCATGCCGAAGCTGTCTTGTCTGGTGTAGTACACGTGTAAATATTTCTTGAGTTTGGAGAACAAAATAATATAGTTACAGAATGCATAATGAAGCAGGGACCTGTGTGGAAATCATTCCCAAAGTTGCAACAAATTTTAAGAACGGAAAATGAGAGGAAGTCATTAGTAAACAGCAGAGATAGAAACCAATTTGAACTTGTACACTGTCATCAAAAGAAAACTGTTAACCATGTTGTTGGCAGTAAATTTCAGAGCATTTTTGCCTATTACCTGTCAATGTTGGTTTAAAAACAAAAGATAAAATCAGGCTTAATCCTGAAAAGAAAACCAAGCAAAATAACCCAGGCAAAATGCAAATATTCAAAATTTAGTCTGAAAGGTGATCCAGGTATGGGATGGACTCTGAGGAATTAATCCAATATGGACCATATTCTTCAATATCTGAGGAAGATGCCTCTCCTGTTTTGCGTAGTACAGAAACACTGCAGTCATCATTGTCACTTTCATCTTGTTCCTCACTGGCCGGAGACAACAACATCATGATCTTCATCATCCTCGTTCTCATCATCGGTGTGGGAGGAATAAGTTGTTTAGCATCTTGCCTTGCCTACTAAGCCTGTGAGGTAGTCCTTTGTGTCACTGCTTAGCTGAGGTGTCATTTTGGGATATCAATAATTCCGCCCATTTCTTTTCTCTTTGTTTTAAATTCAAGACAGTTTCTATTTGTATGTGACCCTTTTCGCAAGGAGAGTCCTTATCTAAACCAGGGGCGATCTTTTGTAAAACCGCCGACATTTCTGAGAGGCACAAATAGCCTTACGTTTTGCAGCACAATATTTATTCAAATCGGTGACATCTTTTGTACTACCAAATCTGATAGAACATCTAAGACATGGAAAGAAAGATATCTCTATCATAGACTTAAGTTTGACAGGAAAAAAGAAACATATTTTTTAACAACCATTCCATTATTTTGTCCTGGGGGAGGGTCACAGTTTTATTGAATGGATGAAGGTGAGGGTCAGAGGTTTTTAAACTCTCAGAAGGGAGGGCCACAACTTGTAAGCCGACTCTTTTTCTCAGTCTAGTAGCCCTCCCTCCCTCCCCACCTCTGCTAAATAATGACCGGTCCCTAAGAATGGTCTTCTTCTTTATCTTAATCACTGTTTGATTTACAGTAAAATTGTTGACAAGATTGACAAAGACAGTGATGGAAAAGTAACAGCTCAAGAACTTGCAGACTGGATCAAATTCACCAGAAAGCAGAACCTTTACGAGACTGTTGACAAACACTGGAATGATTATAAGAGAAAGGAAGAATTATATCTAAATCGTAACCAACGTTCTACAAAAAGAAAGGTTGATCGCAATGCGCCAATCTATTGGGAAAAGTACAAGATTATAAGTTATGGTGCTTCACCAGGTAAGGTGCAAGAACTATGCTTAAACCTAATTAAGCTTTAAGTAGATACAATTTAAGTTTGATTACCGGTAATTGGAAATGGTAAACATTCAATCTACATTTTGAACTGTGCATTTTTATATTTTATGGAGTTAATTTTTGGTAACCTTGAGTTTTCCAACTTACATCACCAGATTTTGGATGTTATGTAAAATCCTATAATTTGTAAATAAAGCCAAAAATGAATTGCCTTGAGAAAGTTGCTTTTTCTCTTTCTAACAGTTTGTCAGAATACCAATTAAAATCTTTAATGACTAAGATCTTAGAGATTTCAGATATTCTAGCTGGCTTCAAAGCAGTGGACTTGGAAGTTCTACTTGGGTATTCTTCTTACTGTGCTTGATATTTTCCTGATACATTAGTTAACCAGAGAATGATGTTTGAATTGGACATGCAATTCTCAAATTTGTTTGATTTATAAACTGCATTTCAGAGACAAGTGAAATTTATAGAAAGCAAGTAGCTGATGATGAACGGCGTTGGAAACACGCAGACCTTGACAAAGATGGCAAACTCTCCAAAGATGAGTATGGTGCTGTGGTTCAACCTTGGGATTATGACCACATGAGGGATAACGTTGCCATGGAAACACTGGAAGAAATTGACACAGATAATGACGGCTCTGTTTCTGTTGATGAATACCTAGGTAAGAATCCTCTCTTTGGATGCATGCATGACTATGCTTAGCCTACCACTGAGAAGGACATTTTGGGAAAAGTGTTATACTCATGATTAGTCATTTAATATACTTCTTTGTTCAAGGAAGAGGCAATCTTGAGATAATTATTTCTTGTTATTTTTAGCTCAACTCTTTCCCAACAGAGGCAAAGAGATGAGCTCAGATGAGCTAAAGCTGTATGAAAGTGAAGGAGAGCATTTCAAAAGAAGGCGTGATGTGAATGAAGATGGAAAGATGGATGCGGTAATATATTTCAAGTCTCTGTTCATAGTCCTGCTTCTTTCTTTTTCCAGTTCTTTGTATTTTTCTTATCAAGCTAATAAAGAACTGAGCATCACATGCAAAATAACAGAAACCTAGTTATGCAAAACTTCACAGTGGGGGTGTCACTGTTTCTTATTTACGAAGTGCAGAAGTGCAGTCACCTACTAGATGCACCCCTTCACTGGCAGCTTCAACCATGAACATTTAAAAAAAATTCATTGAGGCAATGCATACTCAACTTGTAATCACAGCAGAAAACTAGTTTATTTCAATATGCAACATGAATGTCAGAGGTTACTTTCAGCAAATACAAATGCAACCAAATTGCATCCTTACCCTGACTCTTGTAAGGCATGATGGCTGGCAAAACATCTTAATTAAAAATTTAAAATTTATAACACACATCAAAAGATTGTCAGTAAATTTTGCAAGAAGCCTAGGAAACATTTCCTTGCTAATACATAATGTTGAAAAGTACTGTTAGACACTTGCAGTAACCCTAACCCTAATGTACGGTAACAGAAGATGTGTTCACTTGTATATGTACATATAGGATATTTGCAATTTTAATGTAAATTGTGCATTGTTTTTTATCTGTTTAAACAGGAAGAGATAAAGGAATGGCTTTTTCCTGCCAGTTATGATTATGCATTGGCTGATGCCAACCATCTCATTAGCCAATCAGATTTGGACAAGGTAAGTTCCATTATATGGAGTGGTTCACCAGTCATATTACCCCCAAATCTAACTCAACTTATTTAAATAGATCCAACAAAGTTGCATAGATGGAGAATTACTACTAATATCTGAGCAGTGAAAGAGTCATGCCAGCCCTGAAACTAACAGTATTTACAACTTGAACTCCTGGCTAGTCCTAGTGAACATATCTTTTTTGCTATTTTATCACTCCAGGATAAGCAGTTAACAAAGGAAGAGATTCTGGACAAGTACACTGTTTTTGTTGGAAGCAGAGCAACAAATTATGGCAAGGATCTGACAAGACATGATGAATTTTGAAGATTTCTCGAACTAGGCCATCATTTTGAATTTTTCTTTTCAAATGTTTTCTTATTGAATGTTTCCATTTCAAACAAAGATCATTCTATTTTAACTCACTTCAAAAAAGAGCCATGCATGTTGTCATGATAAAGTTTTTATACATACAATATATATATTTTTGAAAAAATTTTTTGGTGTTTGAAAAATGAGAGTGTGAAAAAGGCAGCAGAAAAAAATGAATTGTAAGCCAGCAACAATATTTAGAGCTTTTGATCCATATGATCTTTGGTTATCATTATTTTGTATGAACTTGTTGTGACGATGGTTTGCCCTTAGGAAGTGCAAATTACTGTGGCTTGGTGCCGTATTCCTCAATAAAACCAGTGAAACCTTATCAGTTCAATTCTGGTTCTCTGTTATTTATCTTAAGGAATAATGATGACAATAATTACGTGAAAAATTGCAATTATGAGAGACAGTGTTTCATCAAATTGAGTTAAGTTATGTGCAATAATTTTATCCCAATAGAAAGCAGATGAAAGAGTTCCCTAATTTTTTCTCTTCGTCCCATCTCCTCGCCTTGTTTTATGTCAATTTTCGAGTATCAAACATTTGCGAGATTCTACTGTACAGAATTCAGCACACGTGCTTGGAGGAGCCAATTTTTCATATTCGGTGCATGATTTAACAGCTTAGTTGATTTTCGATAATGGCTTGTTTTGAGGTATGGTATGTGGCCTTTACATCTTGATCCAACTCTTGTGCCAGGTGTGAAACAAATCGAACAAGTAATGACTAGTAATCGCTGCTCTTCTACTGAACGTGCATGAAGTCTTCTGATGCCAGCCGAATTTTTATAATTCGTTCATTTCTGTTCAATGTATTCTTATGACTGGCTTTATTTCCCTATAGGTATCATTTTTTGAAGACTGTGGATAATTATCTTAAAATCCACGAACACTGTAAGGGAACAGAGTTGCCTTCAGCCTCTCCATATCAGTTCTCGATTCTTCGATCCTGGGTTATATCGATACGAGTCTCTTGTTCCGCACCGAGCGACGTCGCGTTCTTGGTTGTTTCTTTTTCGTTTTTGTCTCCGAGGAACTGCAGTCCAAATGTTTCCTAAATGAGACAAGAAAAACATGCATGACTGCGACGTTATGTTTTACCATGAAACAACGAGTTCAAGTTTCCTTCTTTATTTCGTCCTTGCAGCTCATCTTTTTCGTGTCTTCCATTCGTTCAATGTCTCTTGCATTTTTACGCTCATTGAATTGGAGGAAAAAAGGAGCGTGACCACTGTACTGTGGTACTGTTTGTTTTACTATACAGAGCGGTTCTATCTTTTTCATCTGTGTATCAAACCATGCAGTGTGACCATTCTTTGTAAAGCTACTGAACAGTACTGTACTGTGGTACTGCTTGTTTTGCTATACAGTGTGGTTCTATCTTTTTCATCTGTGGATCAAACCATGCAGTCTGACCATTCTTTGTAAAGCTATTGAACAGTGCTGTACTGCGGTACTGTTTGTTTTACTATACAGTGTGGTTCTATCTTTTTCATCTGTTGATCAAAACATGCAGTGTGACCATTCTTTGTACAGCTACTGAACAGTACTGTACTGTGGTATTGTTTGTTGTACCTTACACCGTGTGGTTCTATCTTTTTCATCTATACCGTGTAGTGTAACCATTCTTTGTAAAACTACTGAACAGTACTGTACTATGGTAATGTTTGTTTAACTATGCAGTGTGATTCTATCTTTTTCACCAGTGAATCAAGCCAGGCAGTGTGACCATTCATACAGCTCTTAAACAGCTCACTATTGTGGTATTGTTGTGTTTGTTTTACCAAGTTATTTCTGAATATCATCCTTACAATGCTGCTATGTCTTTATCACTAGGAATGTATCCTTTTTTCCGCCGTCGACTGTCTTGCAAAGTTAGCGTGAGTTCCATAATCATTGAGACTAACTCTTCTTTCTGCGAAAAGACAAGCCGGTAATGCGTGGTTCAATTTTCCCTGTTACTATCCCCCCCCCCACACCCGTGCAATCCCCGGGACATGTCCTGCCTTTCGGGTCTGGGGGTGGGGAATTCTCTAAGGCAGGTCTGTCTCGGGGCTAGGGGGTGGGGCGACTTTAAAATGATTCGTCTTTGAATAAATAACTCTTCCAAAATGAGTTCTTCGTTTTAAGCTTTCCAGGAGATATTTGAAGGTTGTCGAAAAAACATTCCGCGATGGTTGTTCCAGAAATTTGAATTGTCCCTTTCGGCCTGCCCGGGGTTGGGGAATAGACCACCAAAAAATAAAAAACTTGCAAATGCCCGGGAGTATGCCTGGTGGGGGGGGTTGGTAATAGGGAAAATTAAACTATGTGTAAGGCTGTTGAAGTATTAGGAAAAATTGGTAGTGTTAAATTACGAAACGTGTTCGGCTCCAGTACGTAAGCTTTCCAAAGAGATTGCTAATTTTACTTTTACTGATCGTTTGAATACATGTATTTGTGTACATGGAGATTTTTACTGTTTTCACGGTAAACTGAGTTTGCCAGAGGCTCCGATTTTGTCCGATCAATATCGAACGTCTCCGAAGATCAAACGACTGCCTTGTCGTGGCCGTGGTCTCCGATACTGTTCTCGGATCTGCCGAGCGGTACTGCAGAAATCCAAATTGAATTACGGTTCTCATGAATTTCTCATTGAGTTCTGTTCATGAGTAGATGAAGTAGCAAATCAGAATGAAATTCTGAGAAATTGGCCTGTAGGCTCGTGCAAGTTGCCCAAGAGTGTGGGGAAAACAGAACACAACTTACTGGCTTTTCCATCAGTCTGCTGTATTCTCGTTTGTCTCTCGTAAGATCTACACAGCTTGCAAAGGGTCGTGTCTCCTGTCAACAAACAAACACAAGGCACAAAACTTTATTTCATAGAGAAGCGAGTACAAAAATTAGTTATCAGGGACGGCGGAGCGTATTTTAAAGTGGGGGAGGGGGGGCTGAAAACGAGCTCCGGATGCCCGAGTTGGTAGGGGGGTCTGGGGGCATCCTCCCCCAGAAAATTTTGAAATCTAGAGTCTCGGAAATCGTATTTACAACATTCTCCGCGACATACTTCTTGAAATAATCAGCCTGGTAAAGCGTAAAATGAAAGGTACTTTTAATGCTTACAGCAATATTTTGGAGGTTATTTCTCGGTTTTCCGGTCTCCAACGCTAACCTGCGGTTTTTGAACACAAGCTTCCCGTCTGTGGGAAGGAAGCACACGCTCAGAAAATGTTAAAAATTCGTAAACGCGAAAAGTTTCCGACGAGGCTTGTATAAAGTTGTAGCTTAAACAAAATAAAATGTCATCCTCCTCAAAAGTGGGGGGGCTAAAGCCCCCCTAGCCCCCCCGGCTCCGCCGTCCCTGGTTATGTTTCTGTCAAGAGCTTGTAAAATTTTCGGTGTTGTTTTAACGCTGTTCTTGGTTTGTAATATGAAGTACATTCCAGTTTTCGTATGACCCAGCCCCTCACGTTTCTCTTTTCCTGGAGGGGATTGGGGTGGTGCGTCAGAAAAAAACATATGTGATCTGGACTCCTGCCTTAAGATAAGCCAATTATTGGTAACTACTTGGTGCAACTAGTTACCTTAGTTACCGTGACTGGTAAGTACTTGGTGTAGGCTGTGGTTTGAGAGGTTCACCCATTAATAGAGTGGTCTGCGTTATAAATACAGTCGCCAAGCTTTACTTTAGCAACCTCAGTTGTACTCTAGCCGTGCTCATTCTGGCCGTACTTCAGTGTCCTTAATCATCCCATGCTTACTTTAGTGTCCTTACTGTGTGAGTGCCTACACCAAGTAGTAACCGTGACTACACCAAGTAGTAACCCAGTTATTTACGTGTGTACATATACTGTAGACTCTTAAGATCCGTCATAGCCTGCGAGCAGAAGTCTACCACGCGTACTACAAAGGAAATAGCAGACGTCTATTGACAATTAATGAGGCCATCATTGCTACCTACTCCTCAACTCTATTTAGAGAATGTTATAATCTACCTCCTTCAAAGATTCCTCCGCCTCCTCTTCAAAGTGGACTTTGTGTTTTTCTGTTTGTAGGATTTCACTAATATTTGAAAGCTCTTGAGATGTCTTTGATTTCTTCTTTCTTGGTCTTAAGGGCGAGCTTCTAGAAGGCAGTTTGGGAAGTTCATTTGTACCATTCAGTAGTCTGTTATAAGCACATTTCCATTCTGTTTTTGGCTGTTGCGATAAGATTCCCCTGTAGAAAGATCACAGACAAATCCATCGAGGATTGTCTTTAAGCTATTTTACTACGGTATTCTTTGTTTTGCAATACGGTTTGTTCTGTGGATCACACCATGCAGTGTTACGATTCTTTGTAAAGCTGCTGAACAGTACTGTACTGTGGTAGTGTTTGTTTTATCAACAAAATGTGGATCTAACGTTTTCACCTGTGGATCAAACCATGCAGTGTGACCATTCTTTGTAAAGCTACTGAACAGTACGGTACAATGCATTGTGACCACTCTTTGTAAAGCTGCTGAAGAGTACCGAACTGTGGTACTGTTAGTTTTACTATAAAGTGTAGTTGTTACTTTTTCATCTATGGATCAAGCCTTGCAGTGTGACCAGAAAAAGCAAGTCGTCTTGTGTACACTGTAAACACTGCAATTACAGGTTCTTGCAAAGTTAAATTTGTAATCTCTTTGTTGAAGTATGGTCGCCTTCGAGAAACGCCCACGCAGTAAGCATTGCAGTCTTTGTTACCTTGGGGAGACATCTGACTCCTGTTTCACTGTTTTGTGGTGGAGATACTCCTCTTTGGTATTTCCTTCAGAGTCTAGAGCATGCGTACAAGAAGTAAGTAGTGAATACGAAAAAGTATTCGGATTAAAAAGTCGGAGAGGTGGAAATTGGGCCATAAACTGTTCAACCCCCCCCCCCCCCCCCCAGAATGCCTCTGACTTGACCCAAAAGACAAAACAATTAATTCCGTGGTCAAAGATAAAGCCCAAAAATGCCAGACCGTATTTTCAAACTGATTTCAAGTTTATATTCCCCAAATATCCTGGAAAAATCCTGTTACTCCATAAATGATACTCACATTTTTTTCACTATGCTGCCTGCTTGGTTAGTCAATAACAATGCAGGATTTGGTTCATTTTGCCCGCCTGTTATCCAATCATAAAATGATTTTCGATTTGAAACGAAACAAGACGCCTGTAAATCAAACTAATAATTCCGTTTATTTTTCTTTCTAGAAACCATCCCGGAAAAAAAACTGATATCGACGCCTTAGGCAAGAATGAACCTCGTTATAGGTCACACAATGTATTGTGGTTTCGTGATGTCCTTCCGACAAAATTTCAAAATTGTTAATGGAATTTTTCCTTGAGTGGTTATTTTACTCTTATTTTGCGTACAATATTAGTGGAAAAGTGCTTTCGTGGGCAAAAACTGACATTGGTCGCCTCTTGGGGCATCTACATGCCCGTCAACTGCCTCTCATCTACTCATATTCGCCAGACAAGCTTAATTATATATTCGTATTTATACGTATTTATCCAGATGCAGGTCCATAAATTTAATGGTATTCACTCGCGACGTATGCTATGGGTGCAAATAATTTCTTGACAGATGTCGCCGTCCTACATTGCTTGTGTAGTTACTGTTTTTACTATATAATTGAGGTGGGCGTGAGCAGCCGTCATTTACATTCGATATCTATTGCTCGTCGCTTTTTACATATGCTAGTTACACACCAACTATCAAGCTCACTGACGTGTAGTAACTCAGTGCTATTTATATGAATGCTCTGCTTGATGTGAAAAATATCGACAACCTCGGATGTCGGCATTTTGATTTCTATCTATACGGACACGTGTTTTATTTTCATAGAAATTTCGCTCGGTACAATTCGTTCATCCTCCGGCAAAGTAGCCGCCAATATATTTTAATCGAACCTCCATGAAGAAAAATAAAACAATCCGTCCATTCTTTGTTTGCATTACTGTTCAATTCTTAATTTCAACTAAAATGAGTTTTCGACTTGAATTTCATAAAACTTATTTTTTTTCTTTGCCTCACCGCCATGTTATTTATAAACTTCTGGCACAAAAGGACTTCTGTTGATAACGGGTCAATAACTACCGTATTTTCTCTTCAGTTCCTTCAGGAGTGGGGCTGACCTACCTGTAACTATTCAAACTGACCTCAACTCTTGAAATTAAAAACTTTTTGAAATATACATGTGAGCATAAAAAAATTCGACAAAACACGATAGCCTGTAATTGGAAGGTTTGAATAAGCCAAAAATTCAAACGTTTTCAACTGAATTGTGGAATATAAAAGAAGCGCAGTCGCTTATTCAAGTTATCAAATATTGAATTTATTTATTTGAAAGGCGTTAGTACCTTCATTTGTTTCCGCTAGACTGAAATTCACCGAAAAATAATTGCTTTAAGCGAGTCTGTGACCTAAAAGAAAAGAAAGAACTTAAATGTTCTGTCCATAAGGTGCAAAGTGTCACCTTCCCTCACTTAATAATGAACACGGTACTTTGGCAACATCAGAAAAAGCAGGCAGTGTAATCAGTTTTGCTGCCCTTTCAGTCCTTTTTTTCTGATTTTCCTATTAAAGCGTTTACTTGCAGTTTTATTAGTCATTTTCCTAAATTTCCATCTCTAAGAATGCAATGATTCCAACGTATACTAAGCAATACTTAGAATGCACACAAGTTTTGGACTTAAGTGCAAGCACCGAGAACCACACGAAAACGCACTTTGAGAAATTCTAAGCAATACGGTATTGTGGTACTGTTTGTTTTACTATACAGTGTGCTTGTAACTTTTTCATCTGTGGATCAAACCATGCAGTGTGACCATTCTATGGAAAGCTACTGAACAGTACTGTACTGTGGTACTGTTTGTTTTACTATATACAGGCAGTGTGGCCGTTCTAACTTTTTCATCTTTGGATCAAACCATGCAGTGTGACCACTCTTTGTAAAGCTACTGAACAGTACTGTACTGTGGTACTGTTTGTTTTATTACACAGTGTGGTTCAAACTTTTTCATTTGTGGATCAAACCATGCAGTGTGACCATTCTTTGTAAAGCTACTGAACCTTACGGTACTGTGGTACTGCTTGTTTTACTACACAGTGTGGTTCCAACTTTTTCATCTGTGGATCAAACCATGCAGTGTGATCATTCTTTGTAAAGCTACTGAACAGTACTGTACTGTGGTACTGTTTGTTTTACTATACAGCGTGGTTCTAACTTTTTCATCTGTGGATCAAACCATGCAGTGTGACCATTCTTTGTAAAGCTGCTGAACAGCACTGTACTGTGGTACTGTTTGTTTTACTATACAGTGTAAAAGCTATAAGCTTTCATCTTGGTTGATCTTTGTGTCCGCAAATTGTAAATTATTTGATAAATTGATCGT
The DNA here is from genome assembly GCA_949710005.1 of Ricordea florida. NCBI lineage: Eukaryota > Metazoa > Cnidaria > Anthozoa > Corallimorpharia > Ricordeidae > Ricordea > Ricordea florida. Next base: position 1,440,302 of record OX453275.1, read on the forward strand.
CTTTTATATCAATCCCTTTAACTGAGGATATAGTCATAATCTGCTAATACCTTTTTCCAGTTTTAGTTGAGTCAGTTTATTTTAACACTAAATAACCGTGGGAACTACTGCTAGCCGCTTTACTTAGGATTCAAAGTTCGTAGTGAACTGATCAATTAGCAATTGCTATTTTTATTTAAACGGAGGACTATGTAAAGACGAGTGTAAAATAGACAAACAGGTGCTGGCAAAATGCGCCAGTTACACTTCGAATGATTGCCAGTTTGCCAACTGCAATTCATTTTCAAAACTCTGTAAAACTGCAGGTAGAAATTAAGATATAAAATCTTAGGAGTTCATGGAAACGACGTCGATTTGTTTTCTTACTCAACTTACCTTCGTTGAACACTAACGCACGAAATTTGTAGACTCTTCGGTTAACTTTGTCCAAACGAACCGTACACGAGTCGGTAACAGCAGAAATCATTACAGCTCACAGTATGGTTACCGTTAGTGTAAAAGATGATTACGTACGAATTTACCACCAAATTGTACAGTCCTTGATAAAAGATGGTTGTTCTTCTGGTGGCTGGAATAAAGATAAAATAAAATAGGTTGGTATAACAGGTTCAATTCCACTTTAGGGAAAGTGATGGGTTATTGTAGTGATTCAATGATAAATGTATCATCAATTTGTAGTTACCCTGTGGGTTGTATGGAGGAGACAGACACTATCAGTGTGTACTGTACTCAGCAACTAAGTGTATTCAAACGCCTGGGACGTCCAGAACTAAGCATTAAGCGTCAGGAAAAATATCACCCACACGAAAATGTCTTTAAATGTTTTGTTCTCTGAAAAATTCTCTTTCATCGCGTGTTTCCTTGGGCGCCATTAACTACTGTTTATGTGCTTACTCTTAAGACAAGTTTGTGTCATAAGCTCTCAGTGTTCCATATGAGAGCGCAGTTATCGGAAAAGCAGTATTTTCATAATTGGTGATTCTCTGCTTCTGCCACAGATTAGAAATGCAAGGATAAACAAAACGCGCAAATACGCGTTTTTCTGTCAATCTTCTTGACATCTGGCCTCGAGCATTAAATTTCTTCTTCAATAAAATATCTTCTTGCATGATAAACACAAAGAATACGCGCGAGAAGAGTATTGTAGAATGGTGATAGCTAACGTTTTGTCCTAACTGAAATCAATTTACAGTCACCAAATCCAAAATAAAGTGAGAAAGAAATGAAAAGCTTGTTTTTCAACCGGGTATCGTAAGGGAATAAAATATAAACGTAAATAAAACTTTGTCTCGTTAATAATTCTCTTCGCTTCGTTCACACTGTCTTCTCTGGGAGCAGAATTTCATGGTATTAACGTAAGCTTGTAGGTACTCACCGTTAAGAGAGTTTGGTATTTCAATTCCAGACTATAAGCAGTATAATAAAAGCGGAAACTCTCTCTTCCTCCATTTCAACAACAATAAAGCACAGAAATAAAGGGAAATTTTGAGCGGGCAAGCAAGTATTAGTTCTTCAGGAAATGACGGTCAAAGTCGAAGCTTGAGAATTGAGCGTGCGGCCGAGTCGCACCATTGACGTTGATCACGCATGAAATCGTCATGATATAATTGTTTTAACTCCTCATGATAAGTCGAGTGAATCGGAAGGTATTTAAGAAACTTCTAGACGCATAGCCTTGAGCAAAATATACGGATTTTGCCTGAGATAATGATTTAACATCGTTCAGAACGGTAATTTCAGCAATCAGTAATATATGGACCATACCTCAGGGAAAGTAACCTTATCAGAAGTTCGCTTGTTCAGATGAGACAGTTGAATGGATCAATCAAGGAACCACGCACTCATTTAAATATATTATTTAGATGTACTCACGCCAGCGGTCCTCGACAGTTCACAAACTTAGCCAACTTAATTCGTGACCGCAAACTCCACTATGTCTCTGAATGACGGAACCCTAAGCACTAGTAGCTCGAAAGAACAGCGGCGCGTTCTTTCCACACCCTCAAATTACGTCATTTCAGCGGGGCACAAGCACTGCTGATTACGTACCCTGGTGGTTCAAGTAAATCTGTAAAAATCAGAAAGATATCGAGTCCAAATGGTCATATGTCGTTAATTAAGACACCGATTTCTTCTTGTTTTCAACTTACCGTGCTGTGAATATGATCCTTGTGATATCATTTATAATTACACCTCTAGCTGTGCTATAAATGATGCATAACCTTTCAAAACGGAATTTTAGTTGTCTTCCTCTGTCGCTTGTAACTTGAATTAGCATTTAGCCGGTTTTCATAACTTTTTCCGACTCTATTGTCTTTTTTAGTGACGCAATTTCTGACTGGGAAGTGACATGAGTTGACCAGAATAGTAAGTAAGTTGAGAGGATTTTAAGAATGCCAAGGTCTTGTACCATGAGCATATCACGGGTTGCCTGAGACGACTTTGCTAAGATATAATCTAAATATACGTCCATTATTTCATATTCGAACCTCTGACAATGCCATTCATATCCGCATTTTCAATTTCCGCGCCACTACTACTGTAATTAAAACATTTCCGCAAAAATAGTCCACCTACTCACAAGTGCAAATAAACGGTTGATTTGATTTAATTAATTTCATTTGTGCTTTACAGTGTCCCCAATTAGTACAGCAGTGCTAAATACACTTGACACTCAAATAAAGTTCATTATTATTATTATCATCATCATCATCATCATCATCATCATCATCATCATTATTATTATTATTACGGTGTAGCGCGCTTACCTTCGTCAGTTAGCCGGACGGACCATTAGAAAAGTAATGGGGGGGGGGGGGGGTGGGGAAAAAAAACAAAAAAAAATTCATGCAAGAGAAAATGCCGAGAAAAAAATTCGTGCAGAAGGAAGGTCCAATTGTGACTTTTTCACACGTAGTAAAAAAAATTCGTGCAGAGGGGTTCACCTGAAAAAAAAATTCCTGCACAAGTAGTGAGGGAAAAAAAAATTCGTGCAAGCTGAAAATTCCCCACCCCCCATCACTTTTCTAATGGTCCGTCCCTCAGGAGGACAACCTTTTTTGTATGCATATGGTAATTGACAAAGGTATAAAATATACATCTCATATTGGAGACTGCAAAAAAAAGCAAATATACGTCATCAGGAGCCATTACCACTCCTGACGTCATCAAGTATAGTACAGCTACGCAACATATCTCCCTCTACTTTAAAGAGATTAAAAATATATTTTGAATGATGCCGACAGTTTTCTGTAGACCAACTTCTCAAGAACACGTTTTTTTATGAAAAAGTAAATGAAAAACATCTCTTACATCTCTGCACCTCAGTCCTTCAATCTTGTTGATCTTTCCAGACCTCTCCGTGTCGTGGTGTCTGACTTCCGCCTATCAGTTCACTGTTACGTATTCCGGAGGTGTTTCCCTCACTTCCGGTATTCCAAGTTGTTCCTGCAGGTTTCAAGTGGCCTCCTGGCCCCGGTTGCTCGAAAGATGGTTAATTTAACCATAAGTTAAGTTTACTAACCGTGGGTTAACTAACCGTTGGTTAAATTTGCGTTGCTCAAAGGTTTGTTAAGCTGACGCCAGCCCCCGGTTAGCTAACCAATGGTTAAATAAAATATCCCAGACTTTAACCATCTCCGAACAGGTTTTACAAGTTTTCCCGTGAAATATTTTTACTGTGTACTTCCGCTTTTAGCAGTAAAATGGCTGCCGAAAATTTTTCGCTTGAGCTTGAACCTGTTGAAGTCCCTGCTTTAATGAGCCGTTACATACCTTGTAACGCAACTGGAAGTAATGTTGCGTAACGCTCCCATTCTTGAAAAATCAACTTGTGAGTGCAAAACTAATTGAATAAAAACCCATAAGGAGCAAGCTTGCGTCGAGCGGACTTATAACGATTTAATAAACATGGTCAGAGTGGATGGTGGCCCGAAATTTTGAAGTGAAGTCTAACGATAAACGACAAGATGTAAGACTGTTTCGAACAGTCAGAAAAAATGATATAGGCCAGGAAAGATATTTTTGTACCTAGCCACTTTAAGTGTGCGAAGGAACCTAGGCTTAATTTCTGAGGTTATATTCTTTTAATTGAGCCCTGAAACACTAATGAATCAACGTCTACATATATTAGGTCGGCTAAAATCGCAGTACATCACACCAACCGTAAAATAATATAAAATAATGACACAAAATTAATACAAAAATCATATAACGTATCACCCAAGAGATGCCGATAAATTAGATTTAAAAGACCTTGATGAACTTGATAATAAAATGGCCTCATGGAGGCAATTCAATTTATCTATAGTTCTCAGAAGATACGAAAATTTAAAATTGTTTTTAGGTCAGATTGAAGAAGGTCACAAATAAACATCAGCGCTCTGAGTTGCAAAGAAATGGGCTTGAAATAGGCTTATGCCTTTGCGTCATGGGAAGAAACGGGAAATTGGTGACAAAAATTGGACAGAAGTTTAACCTTGGTGTGAATGACAGTCCTAGAATATACCAACACACAATTTGAGCCGTCTTTTCCATGCCCCCTTTTTTTGCTTACGACCAGTTCACCCAGTTTAATTTGATAACATGAGTTCAGTGGTACCGAAATTGTCTTAGAGAAAATATGGGGGCGGTCCACAAAGATGTACCTTCATTGTATTTATAAGTGATGTATTTGGCGTTCGCTACCCTGGCTACAAAGAATACAAATCTCTTCTTGATAAAACAGACAGAGAAGGTCTGGAACAAACCAAATAAAGCAAAGCATTGTGGGTGTGTCTAGTGACTGTGAAGTGACAGAAGACATTCAGTTTGTGCAATGCGTTGTATACTTTATTCGCCGAGAAACTAGGGGATGTGAAATTTATAGTCTCACAGGAAGTGCTCCGATGGACTAATGGGACAACAGTACAGTTTTACAGTAAAGTTGTTCCAGGAACATGCTCATGTTTTGAAAGATTTAGCGGTATTGAGTCACGAAGAACTTTTAGGTATAACTAGATGACGTTTGCAATTTGTGCCATATACGATATCTATTTCTTTTGATATTTGTCATTCAGAGAGATTGCATGCAATTTTTTGCAACCTCTCTGGTTAAATTTCTAAGCATCCCATACTTTTTCCTGCATGCTGTTGCCATACTATTTCGTTCTCTGAAAACAAGAATGTTTGCCAGTAAATTACGTACCCCACACAATTCAACCACAGCAAGCAGGGTGTGAAGTATGGGGTGGTATAGAAATCCAGCCACGTCTCATCTCGGTTAAGATTGATCTCTAAAGGTTTGCTCCTCCTCTAGGTGCAGTGGAGTACCTTAACAGAACGTGAGTTGTTTGTCATGTTTTCACTGCTCAGCCATTTTGTACAAGTTTACAATTTTACATTTGGTTGTCTCCAATTACGCAGCAACCTAAATGATAAGTGTTAAATTTTCAATTACTACATTCTGCAACTAAAATCTTTCAGCCCCGTACATTTAATATATAATAATATTTTGATCAGTAGCTTTGATTTTAGCTGAATTGTGAATCATTTACTGTGATGACTCAAAATGTTATTGTGAGCTACAAAATTGTAAACGTTGCCACTGTTACATTAATTTAACAGAAGTCGTCATCTTCAAATTTATCACCAAACTTTTGTGAACAGCAAAAGGGACCAAGTTTTGAACACAGTGCTGTCTTAATTCTATGCTCAGTTTCTGTCAGCTTTTGTTAAAAGAGACATAAACGTTTAGGGATTTAATACCTTTCCTGAGGAATCATGCTTACTAGGTGCCTGCGTTAAATGTGTTTTTTTATTTGTTTGTTTCATTTTTTTCCTCCCTAGACTCAAGTCATTTGCAGAGGGCAAAGGACATCAGATTATTTTTGTCGTAAAGGAACTTACAGATGAAATGTTTTTAATATGGAAAGCAATAATAAGAATATATTGTTATAAAGTATGTGTATATCAACATTATCATGCAATCTACTCATCTGCAACACATCCAATTTATACTGTGTAAAACAATGAATCCTGCAATGAAAATTTCATTCATTATTTAGATAGGGTATAGAGTGGATGAAATTTAAAGTTTACACCTCTTAAGTCGAGCAAGGGTTTGCTACAAAAAGTGAAACTTGGTACTAAAATGCTAAAAAAGTTACTGTTAGTGACTTGTAATCTAGTGTTTTTTCATTTTCCAGACCGATACTCTTTCAGGTTGAGCTGAGCTTAAGAAAACCATTTTAATTTAAAAAAAAAAGCATCTACTTATTTATAAATATTATGAGCTCTTAATAAGAGTTGGCAGGCAGAAGTTATTTTAACAGAGGATTACTGTAATTTGTTAGGTTGATTCTACAACTGGAATGGTTGTAAGGGAAAGAGTCTTAGACTTGAGGCAGTTTTGCAAGCTGTATCGTGCCATCTTAAAGCAGATACGACATGCAAACAAAATGGCTGATGAAGACTGGGAGAAAGTTGATTGCAATGGAGAGGTACACCAGTGAACAGTAAACTCAAAGTTAGTTAAAGGAAGCAAATGGCAGGTGTGAGCTCTTACAGCTGAAGCCTTTCACGGCATTCAGGAGAGGGTTGTCATATATACATGACTAGACTCCACTGGTGTCATCTGTTTGTGAGAGACTTAAATTATATGTTATATGATCAATGTACAACATCTTCTGGCCATTTAACATAGTATCAAGTAAGCACATAAGAAGAAAAAGATAAAAATTATAAGCTCAGTGGTATTGAATTGACTCGACACTACATTTGTTTCCAGTGCCAATATAATATTATTCTTTCCAACCCTGGGTTACTCATGCTTATGTAAGTGGAAAAGATAGTAACATTTATCCAATTTACTAAGTAGACATTTCTATTTTTTAATCTAGACATGTGAGTCATGCCCAGTGAGTCTGGAAGAAGCCAGAGAAACCCTGAGTGCTTCAATGATCCTTACAAGGTTGGATTTTTTGCACTTTGTAATCTTGAGTTTCCAAAGTAATAATCTAAAGCAAGTCTTCACATTGCTGTGGACTGTACCGTTTATTTATCAAACTGAGTTTGTATATAAAATGTACTCAGGTAGGTATTGTTAAACTATTGTGGTTAAATGATATCTTCATATTGCAACCAGCTGTTTAAAGAATATTAAAAGATTAAAGAGAACCATCTTAGTTGGTAGAAACTAACCACAAGTCTGTTGCTCAGTGCCGAAAACACACATTCAATATTTGTATGAAAATGTGTTTGGTTGACCTGGGCTCAAGTAGTTGCAGTATTAATTTTAGCTAGTTTCAAAAAATTGGGAAATTAGAGTTCCATGAAAAAAGTTCTCATGAAAACTAACCACACAAAATGTAATACCCTGCTACATGATTCATTAATCAATTTTAACAAAGATCCATTTAAAGAAATTGCAATGTATTTTAGCTGTAATTGTAATTCAATAGTGTTTACTCTTTCTTTACTCTTTCTTTATTATTCTATCGCTCATATGGTACAAACTCAGTAAAGCCAAAGCCATGGGCTTATACGGCCTGTGGTCGGAATGACAGAAATTATTTTATACAGAAATGAAGTGTCATTCTGTCATCTTATATAATGCATTTATGCACAAAGCATGAAATTTAAGTGCCACAACATATGCTCACATCCATTTTTGCAAAGTTAAGTTCCCACAAAATTTACAATTCACTGACCCAGTTGATGTGTTTGCCACCTTATGTAGGGTGGATGAAGTTGCCGCATCTGACCCAGGGCAAGAGGAGTGCTGTATTTGCATGGAACAGAAGGCAGAAACCATACTTGCATGTGTTCACAGCTTTTGCCAAAATTGTATTGACAGGTGGTGAGTACTAAAAAGTCCACCAAAATATTAAACCCTTTACCTCCCTGAAAGGACCAATATACAACTTCTCTTCATAATTATGAATACACTGTAAAGGTGTCAGGTGATGAGAATTAAAAAAAAAATTATCAATTCAAGGATATATAATTGATCTAAGACCAATTTCTCTGAACTAACCAAAAAGGAGGTGTATGACACTCACTGAGGAGAATTTCTCTTCAGGAAAGAGGCTGAAGGTAACACCGTAGTTCACTTTATGACTTGCAACCTGACTGCAAGTGAATAAGAAAGTCAAAGCAGATCATGCATTTTGACTGGCTGTGCACGGCATTAGGCAGGACACAAAAATAAAGTTTGGCACAAAATGACTTTCACCTCGACCTTTCTCTTCTGTGAACATTGTAGTGCATCCTTGTCTTGGCATTACTAGCATTTTTGAAACCAAATGTCTCCCCTTTTGCAGTAATTTAACTTTATTATAAATGTTTTTCATTATTGTTATTTTCATCCTTTACAGGAGTGTACTAAATAGTACTTGCCCTGTATGTCGTAATGAGATACAAGGTAATAAAGATTTGTGGGAAGTGCCAGAGGCTCCCAGTCAGACAGAGATCAGACAGTTTGTGCTTGGCCTGGCAGAAGGGGCTGGTGCACCCACATAATGTTTGGAGCTACATGTGATACATTAGAGTATATGTATAGTTTGTGCTGTAACAATGCTTTAGCTGTAATCTTTAAAGCCCCCTGTTGGTGACTGGTGGTAAAATAAAGACTAGGCTACCTTGTGGAAAAAGAGTATTATTTACATCCTTGGAATCCCAGAAAGCCTGATTCAAAAAGTACACGGCAATATTGTATGGCTTTCTTTTGAACAACCTTTATTTGGTGAACTCATTTACTCCCAGGAGTGATCAATATTGAACTTTCTCTGTTAATTATCAAAAGCTAATAGATGTTGTGAATTGTGAACATTATCAATTGAAGGATAAAGGAAGCAATTCAATACCTAATTCAACAAACTAGCAAAAAGATGGTGTGTGACACTCACTAAGGAATATTGCTACTCTAATCTCAGGTGTGGAATTATCAAATTACTCAACAAGGCCTTGGCAAGTCTGAATTTATCAGTATTGAAGAGTTTTATATCCTTGTCTTAGCAACAAAGTTCAAGCATCTTTGTCATTTTTATTTGGTTGGAGTGATTAAGTAAATGACACCTTTGGCAGAGTAGAAACCAATAAAAAATGTTTAAAAAATTACAAAATTTTCCACTCACACTAGTTTTGGTATCAGGGTTGACCCTGCTCTGGAAGTTTAGAAACCACACCATACTGTTTTTGCAACAGTTCTCAGTGTTTCGCTGTTGTAATGTACCTACACGGAAGAGTGTCAAAGAATGACATGAGGAATACTCTTTAACGAGCAATTCTGTATTCAACATGTTCCAATTTTTGTTGCTGTTTTCTTGGTCAGTGCAGTGTATAGAATTCCATGTGTAAATACCGAACGTCGGGCTTTAAAGGGACTTTCACATGTAAATACAAGACCAGGGTAATCGCTTAAGCACAGTAAATGTTGTTTGCAAATGCTGATTTGCCTTTTGCCAACAGTTTAAGTGATCATTTGAACCATGCAAATTCCAGTGACTTCTGAACTTTTCATCGCAATTTACTGTCGAGTGATCGCTTTGAAGTCTTGGGCACGGACGCAATAAAATAGAAACTTTCATGTCTCTTATAGCAGACGTGCCGTTTGTTTTTGTAAAGGTTTTGGCTGGAAAAGCTTTATGTTGATTTTTCTCTCTTTGCCAATTAATAGTACATATTTAAGCCTTAAACACTTGAAAACACAGGGGTATTCTCATGTGGATAACCATTGAGTATTCCACAGGTTCATCTGTCTGGTAATTTTCGCCACTTCCTTATTTTACCCATGATTTCTTCTCCTGGTCGCATTGACTAACCATGGCAGGTTACTGTAATTGGTCAATTTATGTCAACTGATTGTGACCATGGGTAACTATAGGCCAGTGCATCCCCCGGAAACGTCGCTAGGCGTCTTGTTTATTATTAGTCCCACACAACTAGTGGACTAGTGCAAATGCCGCAATCTGAGTGGCTACGATTCTAGAGGACTTTTTGTAATTGTCCTCGAGTAGCGACATTCATGACGCTTTCTTTTGTTTTATTCCCAAATAAATATTTCTTCAACTGGAATTTGCTAACTTTATCATTGCCTTTTCTGTCGGACTATTTGGGTGATTCGCTCCTGGTGATACTAAAACAATTAGACCCTCATGGGCTATTGATCCGTAAAGCTTGCGGGCTACGGGTCTAATTGTTTATTTTGGCTACTGCATAGGAAATAATGCAGGAGCCAGTATGCGAAAGGAAACGCGAGTGATTGATAGAGTGAAGGAGCCAATCAGCGCGTGCCTAGTATTTAGCCAATCACAATGCACAATACAATTCGCGCACTCAGAGGAGAATATGTAAAAGTAATGAAATCGAGGAAATGCGATAGGTATGGCAAAAAGATCCGAATAAACTTAATAAATGCAGTAGCCATATCCATGCAATGGTTGCCTATTTTTATAGTTCCTTTAATGCTCCGATTACATAGACATGTTGCAGCAGGGAGCAAAACGGGGCAATGGGTTAACTGGAGGGAGGGAGGGAGGGAGGGAATAGAATGGGCTCGAGTAGGGCTGGAGTGAGAAGAGGGAACCAATTTTCCCCACTGGCCACTACCAATATACAGTACTATCTCGGGAAAATCCTGTGAGCAGACATCTCTTTCTTGCGGAAACAACGAAGGAAATAGGAGACTTCTGCTATTAGACTTCCTCGCGCCAGGCTGGAAGTTGTTGGACGAGGAGAGACTGGAACTAACTGGAGAGAGTTTTATGGTCAGCTGCGTCAGGGTCATTCAAAGGGTGGGAAAGTTTGAATCCAGTACGTTGGAATTTTTGTTTTGAAATCGTATTTGATCGATCGGTAAACCGTTTAGTCTTTCTAGATCACACAAAGAACCAAACGATCGGCTATTCACTTTGCTTAATTTAGTTTCTGCTTGAGAATATTTGATCTAAAACGGTTTTCTGGATTTGTATTCTCAGTTTGTCAATGGCGTCCATTGGTGTCAGTGTTGGGAGTCCTCTTCGACCGCGATGTAAGTGCTCTATGATTACTGTTTTAAAATGATTCTCAGTTGGACGAGAAAGATTTTAGAAAATGCTAGCTTTTTAAAATCTTCGTCTGCTTGTATTATATTTGTTTCTCTCAACTTGTGATCACGACGAACATGGTAGCAAGGTAGCATAAAACAGTTTGATACAGGTTGCAAACCCAAACACAGATCACGCTGCGAGTGGAGTTTGACATCCAGTTGAATACTTGAAAGCAACCTTGAAATGTATGAGAATGATTTGAAATCGTCTAAATTTCGTTTACTTATTCGTAGGTAGATTTCTGTTTATTTGAATGCGTGAATCAAATAGTATTTTTTTAACTACGTGTTCTGGTTTTGCTGAGCCACGTTAAAGTTTTGCCCTCCTTCTGCTATGGAACCTGTTGAACGACCTCTGCTACCGCTATGGGAAATGCCCGTGTAAGTGATGGTTTAGTCAGACTGTCTTTCTGAAAACAGTTCTGTATAGGCACTTTGGTGGGGTCTAAAAATAAGGAAAATAATGTTAGTATTCATATACATGTGTGTTTTGGAAAAGAAATTGGCAGTTTATGGTGGCCGTATTATGGTGCTGCAATGCAGACATACATTTTTATGTTGCATGTAATTTTTGTTTTTAGTTATTTTTATTTCTGACTGGGTATTTTTTAAAGGATACCATCTATATAGAGTTTACACTTAAGTTTGCATTTATTTATGAAGATGAAAAGTTAAAAATGAAATTAACTGAAATAATCTTTAACTGCAAGATATTACTTGTTTTATGGTAGAGTATTTACTTCTGGATTTAAACAGGTTATTTGTATGTTGTTGTTCCCAGTTCATAGTGCCAAGAAGTTTTTGTCACTTCAATTGTCCCAGACAAGTCAAGCTATCTCGGCTGAGTTCAATTCCATGCTGCGAACCCAGGCCACAGCCAGAAAGAGGAAGAAGGTCATAAATGAGATATTTGCCACTGAGAGAACTTATCAAGACCACTTACATGCCATAACATCTGTAAGTGACTCTGAGTGTGAAAGCATTATAAAGCATTGCATTTCTGCTTTCTGCAAAATTTTAATAAAATGATCATATAATCATATGTTACTCCTGCAGTGTATCGCTGCTACCCATCCATCCAACTGGGTGGGGCCAAATTTCTTACATATCAGGGCTCAAAGTTAACGACCAACTGGTCGCATATGCGACTGGATTTTTGGCTGTGCGCCTAAAAAATTATGTGCGGTCGCACCACTGCGCCTTAAAAACCAAAGTACAGTGCGACTTTTCTAGTGCTTACTCACCTGGCCATCTAACGTACTCCGATTGATAAATTTAAATATAAGTATAAACATAGATATAACACAACCAGGCACCAAGTAATAAATTTGCACCATTTTCCTTTCATCGCTGTGTGTTCTATTCGTGATCTTTAAGCCTATTTTCCCAGCGGATTCTCCGAACTCGAACGTTCATTTTTTTCCCACGACTGTGTTGTAAACAACTCCGCTGACCCGCTGACACATGCAAATGAAGGAATGGAAGGAATGAAGCACGTGCTTCTTGCGCAATCGATGATCAGGTCAAAAAGAGAAATGTGTGGAACTTTTCTGTTATCTTGAATGATGATGACACGTAATAATTCCTGAAAGTGGGAAGTCGAGTTGATGTAAAAAAAAACAATAGTATTTTCGCTATCTTTTGGTTCAACGTAAAGGTGAGCTAAAGGTGACTAATAAATGTCTTTAAGCTATTGCTTTCTGTTTTTACTGGGGCTTCCGTTAAGCTTGTCCGAGTCAGAAATGCAGGCCGTTAGTTTTCTTGGTCACCAAATGGGGGTCACAGTGGCAGGCGTTCCTTGCGGAGAGCGGAAAACTAGAAGTGAGAATTAAATCGTTTGCTCGTTCTTCGCGCACAACAGTTACAGAATGCTGCGTTTCGTAAAGAAAGCTTCAGCTAGCCAAATGAGCAAAGTTCGTGCTAGTTCTCACGAATACCCAGATGTTGAAAAATTAAGAATCTTTCAATTCAGTCGTGAACAAAATTTCAAAGGTGAGGCAAACAACAAGCAATCGGATAGAGAGGATACTTCTGTTCAATCATTAGTTAATATCGAAGCTTAACTCTTGTGTGAAATATCCTGATTTTTTATTTGTTTTTGTTGTTTTCAGTACCTCTAGCAGGCCCATATTGCAATACGAAGCCCGCGTCGCTCGTTTTGGAGCGTTAAGTATTCGTTTGGAGTAGGTGCTCCCAGTATTTGATGCTGTGCGCCTAAAATTTTTAACTGTGCGCCCAAAATTTCAGCAGTGCGCCTAAAAATTTACACCTGGTCGCACAAGTGCTCCCAAAGCCAAAAATAAACTTTGAGCCCTGCATATGGAAGGAACACAGTGTCATCACATGGGATTGAACCCTGGATTTCTCTGATCACAACAAAATGCTACACACTACACTACCTTACCCTCACAACTCAATGACAAGTGTATGTGCATGTATACAGCACCTTACATGAAGTCAGTAATGCACTGCCAAAAAAAGAGATGTTTGGAAGGGTGCCTGCCTTTCTCTTTTAGCTCTTCAAAGAATCAAGATACATGCATTTTTTTCAATTCTAGCTATTCCTCGCTCCTTTGCGGGTTGCCTGTATCCTTCCTGAACACGTTCTGAACACCATCTTTTCCAACATTGAAGCAATCCAAGCTGTGAACAGGGAACTCTTGAGTCACATGGAAACATTAGGACTTGGTGATGCTTTTCTGGCTATGGCTCCTTTTATCAAGCTATACAGTACTTATGCAAACAATTTTGCTCAAGCCCAGCTTGCTTTAGAGGTAAGATGACCAGTTCAAATTTGCTAAACATCTATCACTCTTTTTCAGATTTGCATTTTTAGAGTACATTCATTTTATAGATTCCTTTTTGATGTGGTCACATTGTTTATGAAGACACAAGTTCCCTTAATCTGTGATTTCCCTTTTTTTTTTTGTTAAAATGATTATAATGTTGATAATTGTTGTAATTATCATTACCACGTAGGGATTGGGCTGCACTTATGAGTGGTGCACTGTTCTATTTTACAGTATGTAGGGATTTCATATTTATTTCATGTCATCTGTTTTTCCATGTTTTGAAACAGGAATGGGGGAAAAAAAGCACAGAGTTTGCAACATTTAAAAAAGCTCAAGAAATGCTAGGTGAATGTAAAGGGTTAAACCTTGCTGCCTTGCTGATAACACCAGTACAAAGAGTGCCTAGGTGAGTGGAGTACAGTCAGAAACCCAGAAGACCCGAAACATGTAGCTGCTACCTTGAAGTTTATCTAATCACAGCTTGTCCACATTCAATCTACCAAGTGCCATACTTGGAAAATCAAGTGAAACATATGAATCAGTCAAACTGGCTTCCATAGCATGATTTTACTTTCCAAGAAAATACCCACCTCTGCTCAAAACATGGTGGACACTTTGTTTTTGTAAATGCATGTTGTTTATGATGCACCACGGAAACAGGACATTGCAAGCAAGCTCAGAGACAGGGGCAAACAGTTTCCAAATATGGTACATGGAGAATATTGAATCTGAACAAGTTGCGAATTCTCTTTACAGGTTTCAAGTCTTATGAGTTTCTAGTGCAGTATACAAGTAGCTATTGTCCAGAGAAGCCATGCTTACTGTAAGAATGACTTCTCACTTTAGTTTTTTACTTCTCAATTAAAATCTTTTGTCAGCTTCTCACTTAGGAAGTATGTGAAGGATCCACACCCTTTGCTCTTTTTTAGGAAGTGCTACACATTCAGTGCATTGTATGAGGCTGACTACATTTCTTATTTCCTCTTTCAAAGGTACAAACTTCTACTTGAAAGTCTTTTAAACAAGACCCCTAAGGACCACCTAGATTTTGAGAAATTACAAGGTACGCAACAGGGTACCCACCTTCAGCTTCTGCTTCTGACTCTGACAATCTACATTGAGTTCTCACTGATCATAGGCGTAATCAGAAAAAAATGGAAACTGTTAAGATTCTTCTGAATCCAATTGATAAATAGTAATTATCATTCTGTAAGCATAGTCAATTTTCATGAGTGATTTTCGATTTTCAGAATTGGGTATAAGTTCTCTTATGTGTCTGATTCTGGTAAATAGTCCAGCTTCATTGCCAACGAAAACTAACCTTAAATGCTTTTATTTTGTACTTACTGCAGAGGCCACGGTTGAAATCAACAAAGTTGCTCACCACATCAATGAAAACATAAGACAACATGAGAATTTCCAGAAAATGCTGTCTATCCAAAACTCACTAACTGGTGAAGGTGCACCAAAGATTCTGGCTCCAGGTAAAAACTCTTTATGTTTGAGCATGTAGAACTACTTACATAATACAAATATACTGCAAGTTGTGTACACCGTGATTGCAATATATTTTTTCAGGAAAAGTATTGAAAATACAAAGAAAATGTGGTGTTTAAATGCTGGGTCAATCCTCAAAAAGCATTCTGGTATTTTGAATTCCCTTAAACCACAGTACCACCAGTGGTTGTATCTTATTTGGCATTTGAAGACTTTTTTGTGAATATGGAGAATGTTCAATATACAGCTTGTTAATTCTGTCACAAAGCCATTTGTTAAAAATTGTCATGGCGCAATGCATAGCAGTAGTTTTAAAATGATAATCAAGGAACTTAGAATGGTTATGCTTTTTGTGTATTAGGGACAGTTCTTATGTTTTGCTTTACACTTTGTCTCTAGGGAGGCTTTTCATTAAAGAAGGACCACTACTGAAGGTAAGCAATTGCAGTACATGCAGCACACTGCAAACTAAGTAATAGTTTGTGTAAGTTTGTGTTGTGTAACCAGGGAACAGTGTGGAGTACTGGAATCCACCAGTACTCCACACTGTTTCATATCCTCTTAGAAAGTTTCATGGTAATGCAGCACATTTTTATGACATATTGAAGGCAAATTATCCACCAGACTCCACACTGTTTCATATCCTCTTAGAAAGTTTCATGGTCATGAAGCCCATTTTTATGACATATTGTTGCAGAGAATGAGCCAAACACCTCCACATTACATTTATGTGGGACTATGTGGGCAGGTGGAACTGAGAACGTTCATCTCAGATGTCAAAAAGTACAAACTGGGGGCGAAGAACTAACGCTTTTCAACTCAGAATTTTCCTTGATTTTGATTATATGTTTGATTATTTATTTATTTATCTTCAAGTGGGGGGTGGGGTGGGGGTTGGGGTTGCTCATCATTGCCCACTCGCGTGTTTGTTATCATTGGGCGTGTCCAAGTTATGTGCGTCACTTGTTAATCTTGTGTGTTTTTGAACTTTATGTCCATTTTATCTAGGTGTGCAGTCGAGGGTCTCAAGAAAGGATGTTTTTCCTGTTTTCTGATATTCTACTTTACGCAAAGAAATGCGGCTCAGTAGATAAAGAACAG
Source organism: Ricordea florida (assembly GCA_949710005.1). Taxonomy (NCBI): domain Eukaryota; kingdom Metazoa; phylum Cnidaria; class Anthozoa; order Corallimorpharia; family Ricordeidae; genus Ricordea; species Ricordea florida. The sequence continues at coordinate 1,456,757 of OX453275.1, forward strand.
AGGTGAGACACCAACAACAATGTTAAGAGATGTACCCATTTTATCGTGAATGGTGCTATTGAAGTTTTAGCCCCCGGTTTTCCATTTCCGTCATCGCATACATGTTTCCGCCGTTGAAGAGGGAGCAAGTTATTAAGTCTGCAGAGTCGAAATCCTTTTTATATATCTAGTTGTCAATTTTTTTTTTTGGTAAATTGCAACATCAAAATTTGCGGGAAATTGCGCAACGTTTAACTCTCTAATATTTTTGGCACGAAATAGTCTATACATAAGGCTCGTTTTTAACGTCAAACTTCACATTTGCCATTGAACATTTTGCTAAACAGTGCATGAGATTTTAGCATTTTTCCTCATGTGCATTAAGTTTGGCTCTTGGGCTTTAAGAATGGCTACTGTGGAATAATTGAGTTTAGAATAATCATCTAATGAAAACTTTACCGTAGTTCATTAAGGATGCGAGCACAAAGAGCCTATTCTGAGGTCTCGTAATATGTCCCGACTTAACAATAACGGCTTACTTGCTTTGCACATAGTTCGTACCTATGTCGGCGTGTATTGCCGCTGATTGAGTGTGAAGTGGAGCAGATGTTCGGCGGCTCGGCTGAAGGTGATGGTTGTTCAGGCGCAGGCGCACTCTTTAAGGTTAGTTAGTGACCAATAAGAACCTTTGAAAATGTGATTTCTTAATATTCAGTTTCTGAAAGCTGCAAATAATCTCTTTTTACTCTAAACCATTGCAGGGAGTAAGAAGCGTTTTAGTTCGAGCCCAAAGTGCGTGTCATTCTGAATCGATTTTTGTCCTTTAATTTACGTGTTCGCAGCCTTTTAATTAAATAAAACCTTTCGTTCGAGTCGGCATACCGACGTGCATCTCTGTTTTAACGTCCATGATTAATCTGTGATCTTTACTATATATCTAACTGTTATTAATCTGTGATCTTTTCTATATATCTAACTGTTATTAATCTGTGATCTTTTCTATATATCTAACTGTTATTAATCTATGATCTTTTCTATGTATCTAATTGTTATTGATCTGTGATCTTTTCTATATATCTAACTGCAGATAACTTCCAGAGACAAGTCGTTGCTGCTGTATTCTAAGTCCAGGATGGAAGCCATCAATTGGTTCAAGTCCATCCGAGATGTCATAAGGTGAGCAACACTTTTTTACCTGCGCATTTTTATCGAAAACTCAAAATAGCTATTCGAATGGTTCAGAAATTAGTTACCAGAGGACCAGGAAAATTAAGTTTTTCCTATCAAAAGTTCGGAAAATACAACGATACACTTCATCTGTATCAGGCTTCTTCGCATATTTAATTTACTTCTCGGTTGCTAAGTTACTTTCAAATTGAATTGAGCTTTGCTTGGCTTTAAGGAAAAACCTGTTTTTTCGCGTCACGTTTCACTGCCCTTTCTGCCGTCATCCCAGTCCACTGATGATTGTTGTTTCAACTCCCTCTGGGGAGCTTGCTGTTTCCTCTGATTTCGTATACTATGCTGTCCTTCTTTGGGTGGACACTATCCCGAATTCTGCGTATCTCACCGCTATAAAGATATTTTCTATTCTTTACATTCAACTCCACAGTTGCCTCAGAACCTGCCGAGCCTCGTTACGAAAACCCAAACGGGATGATATCGAGCTACCCAAGAGATCAACTCCCCTTACCAGGCTGGCGGCCAGAAGAGGCCGCGCAGGACTAAGTATTATCAGACAGGTTAGCCTGGTGTGATGTTCCGAGGCTGTAAATACAAGGTTGAAATTATGAAAACAGGCTACCCCAGCTATTAAGCGACCTTTTGAATGACTATGAAACGACGGGAGTTTGATAACGAAAGGGCCGGTTTTAGCTTATAAACTGGTTAATAAAAGCGAGTGAAAAGTACAGTAGAACCTTCATTATCCGGACTCGCTGGGCCTTGTGCAAAATGCCCGAATGATCGAGATGCCGGATAATCGAAAATATGAATATTAATGACACAGAAATGTGAACAATGGAGATAACGAGAACGGAGTGTAATCATAGTGAATAGGTCCGGCGGCATACTCGAATGTAGACATGTTATGCTGTGACAATTTTTAAACTTTCCTAACCAAGCGGTGAATGCTTCAAAGCTTTCACGATCGTCCGTTTCACATGGTTCGTACAATCCTGAAAAGGTCATGAATTTGCTTAAGGTTACGGAACAGGTTCGCGGGTGCGTTGCGCAAAACCATCCTCACGGGCGCGTAATTTTAGGAAACTGCCTAAACCTATACATCATTTTAAAGCTTATAGAACCTAGAACGGTGATAAAATGTTTTTAACTTGCGAAATTCAATATTAAACGAGCTGCGATCAGTCAAGTGCAAATCGACCGATGCTTATAAATGCGGCAAACTCGCGTCGGATTTTGACCTTATCAAGAAAACAATGACTGCATGATACTCAGCAGATGTTTGTCTTCAAAAGTGTGTCGGGCTTTTGCCGATTTCTTTTTCGTTTAGAAGATATAAGTCCTAATGCTGTCTCCATCCAAGAAGAGGTCGACAACCAACTTTAAAATTATAATAACTTTGTTTTGAAAGCTGATCTAAAAAATCCCCGACACAGGTCTGATTTTTTCAACAGAACTGGTTTTGTCGTTAAAAAGTCCTTGAAATTTCATTGAATTTTGTTAGTTGGAAGTTGTACGAACCATGGTTTCAGCACTGTGCTAAGACAGGTTTTGTCCTATCACTGTCACATCCTAATATATTCATTATGACAAAAACGAGACCTGAGAAACAAGACCAGACCGGATAATCGAGGGTCGACTGTACCGCAGTGAGATTGAAGAATTTATTTTAGACAGTTGTGATAACAGTAGTGAGATGATCTCGTCTTTTGACAGGATTCTGCCGCTGAATGTGCAAGCCCTTCTGTTTGCCTCAAAGACAGTTTATATCCATTAAGAAAAGAGTTTATGAACAAGCCAATTGGAGTCCATTCTGCCACCAAAAGTAGGACGAGAAAGACGGCGCGCAACGTTAATAGTAAGGAGACTGTGATCAACTCTCCATGGCTTGAGACTTGCACTAGAACTAAAACAAAAGATACAGAGAGAAAGCGAGATGATGACCAAAAGAGATCCCTGATTGGTGGATCAATTACAAGCTCAGATGAAGAGGAAACAAATGAAAAATACCCTTCTGACTCAAACGGCGTCACACATGAAACAACAAGCGATGGTTGGGAGCATAATCAACAAGGATTAACCTCTGAACGCTGTGGGGTTCTAACACGGGCTCAAAAGCGCAAATTGTCTTTCAAAGAAAACAAAGAAATTGAGGTAAGTTACATTTTTTGTCTTTTTGTCATAACCCCTCCATAGGAGCTCATGGTATAACACCGAATATTGCTGGTTTAAAAGATAAGCTTCAAAATTAGCATCAATTATTTACGACGGAGTTTGAAGCGACCGCAATGGACAGCAGATGGACTGGTCGCTGGTAAAAGTCTAACCGACTGGTAATTTTTCTTTTCTGTAAAGCCTTATGCAGAGTAAAATTTACCACTAAATAGCAGATTATTGTGATGCTGAAGTTATGGTCCTTTTTTTCAGCTGTTTTCGCCAGAAGCGACCAAGAAACGATGCCTTATACCAAAACTGGAAACTTCGTGTGTCCAAGCTGTCGGCTCGCCTCTTAGAAGGTAAGGTATTAAATACTGAACCGGAGCTCTCTGAAGCTGGAGGTACTCCGGCTTCACTCCTAGGCCCCTCTCCTCATCCCTTTAGATTTGATGAGAGTCCATCATAAGGCTATCCCTTCTCCATCTTAGCTTTACATCGGCGTTACCTATTCACGCAGTTGAGGCTTAGCGTGGAAACATGCACGAGGCGGACTACTCGATGGCTCTAGAGAAAGAATTTGTATCTAACAGAAAACAAGGAGTGCGAGTCAACTCGGACCGTGGCGAATTAGGATACTAATCTGTAGTGATATTAGTACGGTGAGATGTAGGCGTCGCCCTTACAGAGTCTCCCAGTTCTAAAGCCGTCAGTTGAGAAGAGGCCAACTGGTTCCGCGGTCGAACTTGAGTTTTTACTGAAAAGAGCTGTTTGGTTTTTTGCTTTGCTACAGCGCCTTTGACCAAGTGAAACACACGCCATCCAAACTGAAAACAACCAAGTACATTGTCAAGGATCAAGACCTCGTGGAGTCTACTTCGTGTGTTATCATGTGACTCCTCTGTGGGCTGGAAATTGTCATGAGGGAAGGGATGCTGAGAGAGAAAAAACCTCTTTAGGTTGTAAGTTGTTGCGGGGGATGGGATACTGGGGAGAAAATATGAAGCCTTTGTAGGTTGTAAGTTGTTGTGGGGGATGGGATACTGGGGAGAAAATATGACACCTTTGTAGGTTGTAAGTTGTGGGGGATGGGATACTGGGGAGAAAATATGAAACCTTTGTAGGTTGTAAGTTCTTGTGTGGGATGGAGTGCTGGGAGAGAAAATGACACCTGTAGGTTGTAAGTTGTTGTGGGGGATGGGATGCTGGGAGGGAAAATGACACCTGTAGGTTATAAGTTGTCATGGGGGAAGAGATGATGACAGAGAAAAGATGACACCTTTGTAGGTTGTAAATTGTCATGGTGGAAGGAATGCTGGGAGAAAAATGATACCTCTGTAGGTTGTAAGTTGTTGTGGGAGGCGGGATGCTGGAAGTGAAAATTCGAGACCTCTACAGGGTGTAAGCTGTCAGGGGGGGAAGGAATGCTGGGAGAGAAAATTGATAGTGGAATGGTTGCCAGGAGAGAAATTTTCGTTTTCGCCATATCTTCTATTCCAACAACCCGTCAATAGGGTGGTTTGTTGTCTGATCATAGATGGTTGTGACTCTGGAATTTTCTCTCTGCTTCACCCTTCTGTTTTTAAAGCTGTGGCGATTACTCTAGTGGTTGACAATAGTTTTCATTCAGTTTCTGACAATTTTATCCATCATCTTGAGAAAAAAAAACTGAAAATACTACACTGGGCATCATATTTTCTACTTTTCAGTGATATCTTGCTAAACATGTAGTGTTTTATCTGAGAAATGTAGCTTGACGCACGTGCTTACATAAGCTGAAGCAAACACAAAACTACCTTCGAGGGGATTTCAAAGGTTATGTCAACCCGAGCTGCAAAAAAACACTCTCGAGTGTTTGCATCAGTTTACACTGTATGCAGCCACAAATACCATTTTCTATTTCATTTTTACAAAATTAAATCAAGAAGTCGAGATTGAGGCCATAGCCGAGATTGCAAAGCATGATGCAAACAAAGGTGTTGGGCCAATCATAGCACGCGTTGTATTTATTTTATTTTTATTAATAACGCTTATTAATAATCATTGCTGATGATAACGTGGCCAATAGAATAATAAGAGGATTGTGAGAATAAGTCATTTTAGAACACTAATAAATCTGTGATGATGTTTTTGGGACAGAACAAGTCTTTTGCTTTGTAATACTACAAATGTTAAGCAGTTTTTGGTTGAATCTTTGGTCCTATCTTTTTTACAAGATGAGAGATAGTTGCGTTCAGTTCTGTGGTCTTGGGCGTGTGCTAGGCCCTGATTGGCCGACTGTGGGGGACTAAGGGCAAGAACGCCAACACTTAAGCATTTATCAATTAAACCGCTACCCATAGCAGTCTGGCGTGAGGCAGTGAAAAACCTTGCGTACCTCGGACTTGTAGACATCTCCTGTATAGATTCAAATACAAACTCGCGCTCTTGGTTGAAAAAAGTACCATGGGTATCACTCGCCTACTCGTAAAGGAATGTCTACATGTTGGAGTTTGAAAGCAATAGCTATTCTGAAAAACGTCTTACTGAATTAACTCCAGGCTGAGGAAATAGCCTTCTCGACGCAAACGTTTTGTTTTCTCCGTTGTCGATACAACAAGGTTTGCGCAGTGGTGGGAGCAATACTACTAAACGACATCACTTAAAAATACTTTAATGGTGTGCTTCAATCTCGGAGACTGATGGGATTGTTTACAAGGGAGCAAAACAAGGATGACAGCGACGCGTGATCGCAAATGTTGTATTCGCTCAAAAAAATGTGCTTCTGATGGATACCTTTGTTGCGAAAAGTTATGAGGAACTGGAAGTGTGGAAATATGGAGGAATAGAATGCTATATATAGTCTGCTTCTTCTGTCTTTCATCTACGTGAAAGTAAAATGTTATCTTTGGAGGGGTACTGGAGCGTGCTGTCTTCCCCAGCATCCATACTGGTCACGTGTTTTCGGTGTCAAGTTGTGCGTGGCCTGGAGTCGTTGCTGGGGGCCTTCGTGGGAACAGCCTGTGCTAAATGGCATATCCACGTAAATTAAGTTGGAAAAATACGTTTGTATTTACATTTACACTCCTTGAGAGAACGGAAGTTAAGAACATCAATTCATTCTAAGTAAGTCTTTTTTCTGTCTTCATGTTACAAAATGTAAAATGTACCTTGTGGTTGTGTTATTCTGAAATGCTTTTTATGGGGGATTTTCCCCGAAACATAAATTTTATAATTCTATTTGTAGACTCGTCAAGACTACAGTGAAACTAAAGGACAAGAAAGAATTTAAGAAGCTTAATTTGGTTGCTAGTGAAAGTCACTTATTTTAAAGCAGCAAAATTACACTTTTTCGAGTGTAATGACTGTGTTCACTTTGTTTAGCCCTGATGCAAGTAAAAAATCCGCGCGATTTTACCTGAGTAAAATTGATCATGAATAGATAATTCTATTTTTTTTCAATGGCTATCCGATTATTATAGGGAATTTACCACCAAAGAACGAAGAAAAAGTAAGTAGACACAACAGCCATGGAGGCGGTTTTGTTGGTGTTGTATTTTCATCGTGCTGTGTTTTGGAGATATTCAAGAGTACAAACAATTCTGTCGATTTAATGATTTCCGTTGTGCATCAAGAAAGAATTCAGCTTCAAGTTGTGACCAGGGCGCTGACTTGAAATTGAATTTATTTATTGGAGAAGAAAAGAAAAAAATACGAGCTTCAAAGCTTCGAAGACGATAGTAAAAAACGCTTTTCAGTTCTCATATTATTAGTACGCCAAAAATAAAAGTTGCGGGGATACAAAAAATGTGTGCGGCGCGTCGAGAATTAACATGCGAAGTGGATGTTTTTAAGCGACAAACGCCACGCAAGAAAGTTTTGGTGCCAAATTATTATTCATCGAATGTCTATCTATCAGCTGCTGTCTTGAGATATCGAGTACAATAGGAAGTCAAACCAATTCCAGCCCTAAAACCAAGGAAACATTTTCATTGAAATATGCTACAAAGAATTAGAAAAAAATAGCTTTTAGATATATGAAGTCTTGCCGTGAAATGCTTAAGTATTTTCCGACAATATTACCACAAGAAATTATACAGCTTGGAGTATCCGATAAGCGCTAAGTTGAAAAATAAACCTTTTGTTCCTTGGTCAATAGAAGAGTTCAAAAATAAGCTCTTTATCTCCTTTACTTAACGGATTAAATGCTCCACCAATCAGGGACTATCTGTGTTGTCTTGGAAACTTTGGTAAATGAATGGACAAGGAATTTATATTGGTGCGAGTCAAGCTGACCCACAGCACTAGGCGCCCTTGAAGAAAAAATCTTTGTTTTTCCAAAACCCTTGTTCTTCTGTTCGAGTGCGCCACTTCAATTTGGTTTCGGAAAAAATTACTGCAGCTGCGTGCGACAACGTGGGCCAGTAAAAAAATGTTAATGAAATTTGCTGCATTTCTGTTCTTCGTCTTTTGTGGTTTGGGCGCTTCCAGGCTCTTAAGTTACAACGCTTCGTGGAAATGCAACTCGATAAAAGTGCTTTGTTAGCATTCGGTTTGTTTCGCAGATAGGAAGAAAGTGATACTGAAACTTTATTGTTTTATGTGACTCACCTTAGGTGACAGGATCAACTGCAAAGGTGTCAGATTACCGCTGGCAACGTATGATGTGTATTGCAAGACTGCAGAATATAAAATGTATAATTCGAAAACGCTTTCATTGTCGCAAGTTCAAGGCAGTGAAAGTTCTTTTTCACTGACTTACTTTAGCACTAGAGTCAAACCTTGAGGCATATAATGTTGTTCTGACTTTTATTTTAACCCTTTACTTCAGAAAAAAAAACCTTAAGTCATATGTGGTTCTAACTGTACTTCTAACTACTTTATAGCTCGGAATAAAACCTTGAGACATAGCAAAATCAAAACGTGACAAAAGCATACAATGAACTTTTGACACTTTCATTCCCGCAGTCAAACTTGGTAAGTCGTACAACGTTACTCTGGATCTTATAGCCTTCCAAATGGCTTCAACGTTCAAATTTTTGATTCCTGATCCAAACTTGGTGTACAAGACTTTACATTCCACTAACAGCAGTTTTCAAGTGCTGCAATACCATGCAAAACCAAACTCATTACCAGCTTGCCAACAGCGGCTCACACACATACGATCATCCAATGAAACGAATGAAAACTAAAGGCACAAACGTCGTGAGCACTAAGCGGGGAACGCGTCTGAGTTAGTCTTGAACACGTCTGATTGGTCGAAAACGTAACGCGATATTCTCTAGCCAATTACGTACCGTAGCAATATAAAACGCTTAAATTCATTTTTTTACTCTCCTATTGCCTTTTATCCAGCCACTGCAACACTCAATAGAGAGAATTTTGGATTGCTCCTCATGCTGCTTTCTCAAATTAACGTTGTGCGAAAGTCAGTTCCCTTAAAAAGTTAAAACTAACATCGAAATTAGTGAGAGCCCATCAATTTTGCCAATTTAAATACAGAATATTTTTAGTTCCTAAAATCTATTTGCTGCTTGCTAAGGATCATCCTTACTTATCTTCCTCTTCTCTCTCTTCGTTTTTTCTTGGTTTGTTGCTTTCTTCCTTTTCTCGTTTCTTACCTTTCTTTCTTTATTTTCCAGTCCTTCCTTTTTTTCTCTGGTTTTCTGTTCAGTATCCCATTTTTTCGTGATCGCTTCTTGTTTCTTTCTATTTATTCTTTTTCATGGCTTGTGAGTTCGTTAATTTTTGTCCTGAAGATCTTCAGAAATAAAGTCATTAATAGTTTGTATTGATCTGCACGGTTATTAATTAAGATAGCAATTTTCTTGTTTGCACTGTCAGGAACATTCTATATACAAACCATCAACAAATCACCAAAAAAAAACTTTGCTTCGCACCGAAATTTTGCATTGTCTTTAATATATTCGACATCAATGACCTGATCATAGTTTGAAGACTTTGAGCCAAACATTATCTGTTCATTAATGCTTAGAGCCAACGAAAGCGGAATTCTTTACGGTTATGTGATAAATTATTTTGTAGTCCGCAGCTCGATTTCTCTCCGCAATTTTTCATATTGACACATTCTTGGACTCAGCTTCGCCTTTCAATAAAAAAACACTTCTAAGAGAATCGCTTTTTTTTCAAATTACTGTTGTTACATAATCTTTGTTCATGCTTCATGCAGGGCATTAGTGCTGTGCAAACATCAAAGTGTAATACCTTTTTTCTACACATGTTAATTATGCAAAATAAGCGACTTTGAAAGGTTGTGATCTGTTATATGAACAAAACTTCCGGATTTTGCTTCTGGGTCATTCAACTGACATAATTACCATATTCGGCTTGAGCATCGCTCGACAACACAGAGCACGAGAAAGGCCAGAGGGAGTCGAGAGTATCTTTATTGTGCCCTCTTACAGCGGAATCAAAAATCTAACTGATAAACCAGAAAGCTTGGGAAACAGTCATTCAAGGTAAAGGAAAATTTTTTTATTCGAGTATTTTTTGCCCGAGGCACGACAGCTGGGAGAGTCACAATGTCTAGCGAAGACTTCCCAATATTTACTCTTTAAAGGGTAGCACTGCAAAATGTTCTCCCAGTCTATTTTGACTTGCTTTTGAACTAAAAAATATGTATGATAAAAACGCCATCAGTATCGCGGGATATCTTAGTGCTAAGATAACGCGACAGAATGTGTAAGGGATATTTTTGACATGGAAAGAGAAAAACTTTTGACCAATTGACGAAGTCCTCAGGCAGCTTTGTTTCTCCCAGTTTTCCTTTCACTCAGTTATATCCACTTTAAATTTGTTATTTCAGTTTATGTATGACAATTCGCCAATCCTAAAAAAAACAAAAGGTGAAAAAAAAAAAAAACAACAACAACAAAAAACACAGCATTTTTTAAAGTTAGTGATGACAACTGATGGTTACATTCAGCGTACTTCACATCGTGTACCATGCATAGTCTACAGTGAAAACCGCTCGCGGATAAATTATTACGGGTTTGCACTGCGGGCGGAGAGGAATTTTTCTAAACTTAAGTGCATAATACACATTTGCAGAACATAGATGCTTCAAAACTACGACAATCTCTGAAGGAAGAGGGAACTGAAATTTGTTATTTATTAGTAGTGCATGCACTCGTTTCCAGTGTAAACGGATTGCAAGAAAAAGTGACTCTGTTTCTTAATTAATGACATTGTTTCAAATCAGAGTTATTTACATAATGCTGAAAAGAGAAACATAAAAGATTTAAGCTGATTATCAGCCTTCACAAGAGTATCTCCTTTTCCGAAAAAGGTCAAAGATCCTAAAATCGCGTAGAAAACGTAACTCTGAAAAGTGTAATTAACAACGGAAAAGCATAAGCTGTTGGAAAAAAGTCAAATTTTAATTTGGTGAGGTGATCATTGAGCCACAAACTTTTACACGCGAAAGTGTAGTTATATTGTCTTGCCAAACAACGGTACATATGTCCACTATACAAAAACAGATACCAATCGTCAAGACACTCTCACCAATGGTTCCATTGGTGAATGATCACCATTCGTCAAGGAAGCCTTACGCGAGTCGTACCATTCGTACCAATGGAACTAATGGATTACCACCGGATAGAGTGCCGTTCCATTAGACAACGTTTGTGTGTATTGGACAACCGTCAACAACGGCACCGAATTTTATACAATGATTTTTTTTTATCGTCCTACTATGCAGAGTCGCCTTATTATGAAAAGAAGAAGGCGACGGTTTTCACTGTTGCTGATACCGCTAGTCTTTTTCTTAGGCGATCATGTTGAATTATGCGTCGCTATATGTTAGCGATGGTTGGGCGCCCATGAAGCGCTGCTATTAGTGCGATTCAGTCATTATTACACTACATGGTTTGATCCACACGCAGAACAGGAAAAACCATAGAAACAAACAGTACTTCAGCACACCAACATTCATTTCCCAACTTGGAATGGGCAGTCACACTGCATGGGTTGGTCCACATATGAAAAAGCTAGAACCACACTGTATAGTAAAACAAACGGTACTACAGTACCGTACTGTTTAGTAGCTTTACAAAGAATGGTCACACTCCATGGTTTGATCCATGGATGAAAAAGTTAGAACCACGCTGTATAGTAAAACAAACGGTATCACAGCACAGTACTGTTCAGTAGCTTTACAAAGAATGGTCACACTGCATGGTTTGATCCATGGATGAAAAAGTTAGAACTACACTGTATAGTAAAACAAACGGTACCACAGCACAGTACTGTTCAGTAGCTGTACAAAGAATGGTCACACTGCATGTTTTGATCCATAGATGCACCACACTGTAGCGTAACACAAGTGCATATCACTGCTTCCAGGACTGTCACTCATGTCGCTCTGAGGAGTCTTACATCACATCTCATCACAAGGCGTCACGCGTGACGCTTGTGAAGAGCTTTAAATATCCCCATTATCATAGTTTTTACTTTTACGAGCTTTTACGTAATTTATTATGTTGTTTTAATTAATAATTTGATTTACGGGGTGGGTGTGGGGGGCAAGTGTCCCTCCTTAGTCGCTAGGGGACTGTGTTGTATCACTGCTGATTCCTTTTGTGTGTTCAGCTGACATCCGGTTTTCATTCACCGCAAATTTTCATGTCTATTTCATTGCATGTGTACGTGCGCCAAAGTTTGACGCCTTCCCTCTGTCTTCAGGGTGAGTATTTCAAATAATCATGTATTGAAAATGAATCAACGTATATAGAGGATCTCCCTCAAAATTCTGGATTTACGTAACTGTTATTTGATACTCACACACTCTAGCTGAGGTATATATCATGTTATCAATGATTGACACAGTGTATGCAGTGAAGTCCAATGATGTGTTTTTCAGCTGATTAATTGATGGTGATAAAGCTCCAGGCTTGTTGACGTTCATGGTCATTTTCACAGCTGCACACGACCTCGTAAAAAGAAAGGCGTTTAACCTACAGACAAGGGCAGAAAGAAGCTTTAATAAGCCGTCACGTTTTCTGTGAACGAGACACATGGTAAGTCCAGAAACCTCGTAATCTTCAAACATCTCGCCGGGCTTCTAGTGCAGCAAAGTGCACAGACTTTGAAAGAGGAACTAATCCATTTCAATTTGACGCGTAGTTATTTAGTAAGAACAGAAAACAAGTCATGGGATACTGCGCTGTATATTGTAGATAAGCAAAGCTTCCGATTAAGATTTATCAGACACTGTCCGGCTCTGAGGGACTCTGCAGCACTTTTGATTGGTTAAAAGTCGCCATACCTTCCTGACGTTCTTGTTATTGGCTTTGAAGTCGACATTTTTTGGTCATTCAGACATTTTTCAAGAACCAAGTCTCTCTACCATATGCTATGGGTGCAGTCTATCACGTGGCTTATCTTACGTTATCACAAGAGGAAGTCATGAAATTTTAAGTGGGTTTTGTTTATTCAACTTGTAGCGCAAATCATATGATTATATTCAATATCAGCATTCACGTTTTAGTCAAAGAACGTGCCCTTTTTGACCACAATGAATTAAACGAGATACTTTCATGAAATGGCCAAAATGTTGAGTGGTACGTATGTCAGGGGACGTTTGTTGCGCAGTGGCTCCGTCGTGTGAAGAAATATCCGAAGAACCAAAAAGAAAACGTTTAAACTTAAGTTCGAAAACTTATATGATAATTAAAGGCCCAGTTTCACCCTTAATGCATTGCGCGCCTCTTACTTCACTAATGAATTTTATGCAGTCGAAAATTATTCTCCAAGTGAATCACTTCGAAATCCATTTCAATCCGTGGTTATTTTTACATTTCAGTTTCCGTAATTAATGCAAATAGGCTTCTTTGTTATTATATTCTTCCTTTTCATCGATATTTCGGATAAAGTTTTTAAATAAGGCGTTCAGTTCGATCATTCTGTGTGAGCTTGTAGCTGTGGTGTGACTGACAACGGTAATGGCGGATAAGGAGAAAACTGCGCGTGTTGGAAGACCCCGTGGCCTCTCAAAGAGAAGCTTTGATACTATATACATGACTACAGGATTAAAATGTTATAGTTATTTAAGGTGACATGAGGTTTTCCGGGGGCTAGATAATCGGATTTCTGTTTCAGCTGGTCAGAAAAATACCTAATCAAAGATTTCACAGAGATACAGTACCCTTTGAAATTTGGACATATTTATCCTTTTTCCACTAGTAAGTCAGAGCATTTGTTAACCCGTCAATGCACGACCGGGAGATAGCCGAACGCCTCCCGAAGACATTCCGATCACTTCAAACATTATGTGATAGTTGTGCGTGGTATTGGTTTTAAGAGTGTAAACGCTTTAATCAACTACATTCGACCTTTGCAATCGCCCGTGAAACAGAAAGGTAAGATAAAGAAAAGGAAGATGGGTCTTTAGGGGCTATTTTAGTTCGGATTTCCCACAGAAGCTGTAGAGGTCAGTTTTAATCCGGTTTTAATTAACCAAATCAGTGCGTGATGTGTTTCATGAAGGCAAATGCGGCTAATCTTTTGTTACTCTAGTGCACCGATAAAGAATGCTTTCAGTTCTGCAATGAAAATATTTACTTTTTAGCATCATAGTTTCGTATAGATGTATGATACTCTCAAAGAATTTACCACAACACAGATTTCTCTCTAATACTGTGTTTATGCTCGACTTAAATAGAGCATTTGAATCCTAGAACTTTGAAACAGTTATAACTTGACAAATTATACTCAAATTCCGCATTTCTCAGTTTAAAAACCGCATTGCGTGCTGTTTTCGAAAATGAGGAACACAAAGAAAGAGGAAAAATTCAGACCAGACTATTGACACGCAGTCACAGCCGGCTTGACAAAGTAAACAGATAGCATTTTTAAAATTTGTTTTTTTGTGTGTGTGTGTGTATGTGTGGATATCTGTGGCTGATTGACATTTGCATCAGCTCAGATGCGGAATATTCATATTATGTGAATTTCTACAGAGTACCCGAGACAATATCCCGGACAATATTCGGTAACTATCAAGCTTTTACTTTGTTGAGTTTATTCGTTAGCTAAATAGATCGGCAGTGCAGTTCGCAACGAACATGTCGAATCTATCTACTCTCAACTCTAAAATTACCGTAGGGAACAATGTACAGATCTAATATTGTTACGGATCAAGAGTTCTAGAACAGAGCGGAGGGACATTAATATCCACGTCGGAATGTACTTACTGAAATGACGAATTACAAGAATTCTTTCATTGAGAGCACGGCATCTCATATACCATAACAGAGAGCCACTCCGTTAAGTGCTTTAATGCTAAAAATAGAAGTATTGCTAAGAATACGTACAACATCTTGAAGTGCTGCTCAACAGATAGGGAAAGGTAGAATGAGAGATTTTGCTCACATGAACGAACTTGGAGAAGTTGGTATGGACCACGCTGTTTTTGAACCGGTTCAGTAATGTGGTTTTACAATTCCCTTACAGGAGAGCCCATTAGAAGACAGTCCTGAACCTCAAGAGGACGGAAATATGACCGATCCAGTTCGACTAACAGCACCAAATGTGTACAAAGACTACGCCGTGAGAAGGTTAGTTAACTCTAAAGTTCTGCAAAGAATTCTCTCAGAAGACATCGATTGGCAATCAAGTAAAGGTAGGCCGGATTCATTGGAATGGAAAGAAATATGGTACGGGTTCTCAAGTCTCTTTGAATCTACACTGACATTTGACCCTGCCTAACGTAACAGACATGCAGTTGTGTCCCTAACCCCTCCCCCACGAATACCACAGCGTAACCTGGCCTGGGTTCCTGAAAAGCCGATTACTGCTGATATAGATAGGAAGGCTCTGGTTGCTGTTTAATCCTGGGGTTTACACTAGTCGGCTTTCTACAAACCGTGGCCGAAGCCGAATGTTTGTGCTGTGACTCTTCTAAGAACATGTTATTGACTACTCCTATTCTTCAGCCGCATTTTATGGCACGATAATTCTCTCTTTAGCATCTTCAATCGATGGCTTAGCAACAGGACAGTAGAGACAAGAACCCACATTGAGATTAGTTCACAGAGCAAAATACAAGCCCAGCGAACGAGGACGTTTTCTGATACACGTCAATTTGTGAATGAATACCGTACAAAGAATTTTCCATGCGAATACCGAAATTTATTCGCCAACAATTTCTTGAGATAACGCTTTCCTTTTTACCAAAGCACTGCAGACGAAACGTGTGAGCTGGCATTTCATCTGTGAAGAAAAGAAACATCAGCAGCTCGAGTGGATAAATTTCACGCAAACATAAAATTCTGCGGATTTTGTTTACTGCGTTTACTTTGATTAAACAATAATTTCACTTAGGCGGTTTTTACGTGAGGAGAAAGTTACAATGAAAGGAGTCTACCAGTGCCAATATCACTTTAATGCTTCTATACTTGTTTTATTTTATCCAACTCCACAGTGGTTCTTCCTTCTTTTATGCGAATCTGTGGCTTTTAAAAGACGATGAAATTTTAGCTGGAATCTGTAGACTCAATGACAATCTGTTGTTTAAAAGAGGTCCAGTGCGGTATCTGTTCAGACTTGATTCAAGGTAAAAGCATTTTTTGCTTGATTCAAAGAGAGGTTTCCTTTCTCCTGGCTCTTTCGTGTTATTTCTTTGTTCACTCATGAATAAAAATCCTATCTGTGACGTCAGACAGCTATTGTTAACCAATCATATTGTTTTCTTTTTTGAACCAACCAATCAGCGGCTTCCTTCGACAAATAGAATTGCTAGACTTCCTATTTGATGAAGAAAGCTGTCGATGGATGTCGTCCGCGGAGACTTTCCATTAATTTCTGTGTGCCCGTTTGACTAGTAGCACATTACAATTTAAGAACCTTTCGTTTGACTCTTCAAACGACAACTTGGATCTGATAGAATTATTAATATACTGTAAGAATTGTAGTTAATTTCGTTGAAAAGTTCATATAAAACAGCTAAGACGTTCTGCACTGCATCAAAACTCATTGAAAGCTTCTATGAGTAAGTAATTTTTGGCGTCTTTAATTAAATTAATGTTCATCGTTGAACATAAATTGAAAAGTCTGGAATAGCGTTGCTTCAATATTCATCGGTGTGTAATCCATGAATTATCTCCTTTTTTCCTAAAGTTAAGGATGTGATCTTTTTGATCAACTGCAACTGCAGTTTTTATGAGAGATAATACAAATGACATTTTGTCGGCATTCTCTGATCTTCTGTCGTCTCTTTCTTGAATTTTTGACATACTGAGTGGGCAGAGTTGTTATCTGTCGTGCCATTTTCTCATATTATAGCATATATTTAAAAGGATCGTTTTCCAATGAGATTTAGAAATATGAACTTAAAATGACTGGCTGGAAAGTACTTTTGATTGGCGTCGCTGTCTATCAGTGCTTCCCATATTGCCTGATGTTCACTCCGCAGCCCACAATGGGACTCACTGACGCAAGAGTCTTAAAAAGTCATTACATAAAAATCGGTCCCTTTCCATTAGATTCTCTTTATTTATTCGTTATCAATTTTCATTTCTGTGTGTCGTCCGACAGAAATTAGGGACCTTAAGCAAGGATGACACCAACGTCAACGAGAACGACTACGAAAAACATAAATTCGCATTACTGCATTGAAATTGCAATTATTCCAACACATTCTCCTTGTGAAACTCATGCCAACTGTCCAGAAATCTAACTTGCATGAACGGCGTTGTTGTTTTTCATGTAAATTGAACATTTCTCTACTTGTGCCCACGTCCTTCACAGAACTTTAAATTTGGTCATTTCATGTCGTTGTTTTGGAGAGAACTGCAACGAAATGTACCAAAATGCAAAACGCACGTGTGGGGCGAGCAGAGCCATTGTTTTTTCCATTATGCCTATTGTTTTTTTTTTTTTGGCGTTCTCGATCTCGTCGAAGGCGTTCTCGCTCTCGTCGAAGTCGTCCTTATCAAAAGAGAGTCCCCAGCAAAACGGTAATCAAAACTGCGCATGCACCATTGGCGAACGCTGTCGTGTATAAATTCGATTATGAACTGGTTCTTTTTGTTAACTGTACTTGAGTGAAAACTAGGCAATTTCTGCTCTAATACTGCAGTTGTTACTCTTGTGTTAAACTCGCTTTTTTCACATTTTCTCATGAGCGTTCTTAGGTCCAACCAGCTGCGTGTGATCGGATCTCATGTTTTCTTGTGATACGAGACTGATGACGCAGTCCATATTTCCCACGTGATTGGTCCTTTTTGCTTTGACGTACTTAAACACGTTTTGACATTACATTTTCGTTTACTCATTAAAACGCGATATGTTATTTCTTTACCTGCAGCAAAATATGAATTATATGTTTATATAATCTTGCCCTTTTTTGCCTCGAATGTTTTTCTCTGAAAAGTTATCGACGTTGTTTTTGGAAAGAAAGTGGTCTGTTCATTTATTTCCGGGATTATATTTGAGGCTTCTTTGAAATGTTAATTCAACATACGGAACTGAATAAAAAGTCATAAATGTAATAATTCCATAAACGGAAAGGAGTATGTTTTTATCATCGCATTGTTAGGAAATATTATTTAGTCTGACTGGCAAGAAACGACGACTTAAATAGTATAAAATCCGATCAACAGAACTGAAAACTTATGAATGCTCCGAACTCTGCAGCTGTTTTCTTCGTATATGTGCTTTCTGTTTTGCAATCCTAATTGACCCGACACGTCAAGAATCGAAAGCATTAACGAAAGGAGCGAATGCTGAACGGCTGCATGCGCTGTCAACATTTGTCATCACTGTCGGTTGGGAATTGATCACAACTGTGGCCATACGAGAACTGGGCTGTCGGTTAGCTAGACAGTCAGGAAGTGTTTTTTGTTTCGGTCGTGATATAACCAGCTATGCTGGGAAGACTTAAGTAAGTAACATTCTATAGTATTTTTATAGTTAAAATCTCGCGCCTCATTATCTTTCTACGGTAAAATTCGCTGGGTTATCGCCTTCTATACCATAAAAATTCACGAGTGATCAAGGGATTTCTTGGGTTGATCAATATTTATAACCAAACGTTGGCACAGTTAAGTTGGCAGTCGAAGTACAATTCCCATTAACAAGGCAAAAAGCGAATGAAAAAATAGAGTTAAGCTTTATCGACGGGGAATTTCCATGACGAGAGCGATAATCGACCGAAGCATAATTAGACAAATGGGATTTTCAACTCTTTCAATTGCGAAGACATTCGATCAAAGGATCTTAAGAACTGCTGAGAAAGGAAAAGAGAGAATGATCATATTGCAGTATGTTTGACGCCATGCGCAAGTAAGTAACTTTTTCTGAATCGGCGTTTTATCGATTACATTCTCCTTTCCTACAGTTTGTGTGGAAAAAAATTTGCATGTTACGAGTTTTATGCAAAATTCTCTTCCCGTTCGGGTTGATCAAAAATTCAAGTTCGACTGTTTCGTTTTCCTAGCGAAAGAGAAATGTCGTGTTTGTGCTGTTACGAAAATGGGAACGATACCAAGTGGAACTTTACAATTTGCTTTCTTAAAAGAGAAAGTTGTCCATTTGCTTTCGCGTCTTGCTAAAAAGATCTCACTTGTAATCCTTATGTATGAGTTAGTTTTGGTCAAACTGGTCCATTTCATTACTGAATAACAGAAAGTCATTTGGCATTACTTGATTATTAAAGATTTTATTTGCTTAATGGCTTTTGTTGCTTGAGAACAAAGCTCTGTTATGCATCTTCCTTGCTGTTGTATGTCGTTATTTGAATAATACTGTAAACACACCAAGTTTCTCCTTAGCCCTCCCGGGTTGGGTATTCGAGTGTTCACCCTAATCGACATTGGAGTCAGGCTCCAGTACGTAACATATGGAAGAAACGGCCATGACATCAAACTCGGAAAATAAACGACCAAATCTCAAGATGACAGAGAAGTATAAATCTTACAAATACCTTGCTAGCTTCTAACTCGATCAGAACGAAGATAAACATCCAATAGCACGCTAATCCATCACTTTACATAGGGTCGTCGTTTTCGATCAATGTACTGTAGCATAAATTTTGTTTCAATGACGCTCCGACAGGGTTTTCATTAAGGAAGCTGTAATACACTTATGTACTCTACAGGTCCGTATATGTCGGCAGTAGGCGTGCGTAGCAGTTGTATTAACTCGCTTTTTTCCGTATCTTCGCAATTACCCAGCTTATAATTCACCGTGTTTGAGTTTCAGGCTTTCGATGACCTTTCGGGTGAGTCGTTGGTCAGTCCGCACCGTGTGCACATCTGCTATGTTCTTCATCACTAAGAGGTCCGTTGTACGGTTATCTTGTTCTAAAAAGACGCGAAAAATATCTGTGCTCTGCAAGTCAGCACCCTCGGGAAAAAAAATACGCGTACACGAAATTCATAAAATCGCTTTTTCATCTTCGGCGGAAAACTGGCTTAAGATGGCGACAGATAGCCTGACTAATTTTTTTCTTGTCTGTGTATATATTTTGGTATCGCAGTTCGTTGTTGTCATACATATGTCGCAGATAATGGGATAGCGTACTCACTGTATCGGTTTTTGTGCTGCACTTTCGATGTTTCTCTACTGAGTTTCGTGTTTATACGCCTGAATTCACATTCCCCGAGGCGATATGTAAATCCTGCGAGAATTTGATTGGAAAATCGTCGTTTTTATTCCGAAATTGTACATTTAGCGAAGAAATGAGCTTCACAGTGGCTTTCAAGCACGCTAACGAAAATTATCGGGTTCAAACTGGACATATTTTGCAAATAGCGCCCGTATAGGGACGTTTTGAAAGCTATTTGTATTCATTTTAATACTGTTTGTTCGCCAACAGGCGCAGTTTTGACGACGCTCAAAGTCGCTTAAAATGCAGAAAATTACTTGGAATTGGAGGAAAAGAGCCTTCGAAGGTGTGTTACGAAGTGAATTTCTTTTTCTCCCTCTAAATCCAGGAAAACAGACTGGCTACCCAAATTTTATGTATGTTATTTTCTCTTTTCTTATCCTTCCTTTCCTTCCTCAGTTTCTTTGAGCTTAGCTGTCATACTAGCTTGACAGGGATTTTGTTTTGATAATTACCTCACTGCCATTAGCATGTGATCTCACAGAGGTTTTGAGTTTGGTTGCTGCCATTACCATAGAAAAGATTACAAATGGTTGTTTCAGGTCTTTTTGATTACTTCCGATATTTGTGCCTTGTCAAATGAAATATTTCTTGTTTTGCCAGCGGCGTCGTAAATGCAAGGTTTTTGTCACTCGGCTATGGTACATCAGCTTTACTTTTTTTTATGAAGTAAATTGGAGAATTCTGGCGGGTCTTTTGTTTTGATTTCTTCCTTTCGTCGCCCGAGGGTTTGGAGTTTCATTTTGTACGGGGATTTTGAATTACAATGGTTTAAATTAAAAGGAAAAACGCTCGGAGAGAGGGTTGACAATTATGAAATATTGTAACGCAAACAGAGCTCCACACTCTTGAACGACTAAAATACCTCATTAACGTATTGGCTTATTCTTCGAGCTTTTGACGCGGTGTTGATCCCAAACAACTATAAATCCAGTCGCTTTCTTTCACTGAAGGTGTGCAAGCCATTAAAGGTCTTACAAAGTGCGAAAATGGAAAAAAAATCCCGCAAAAATAATAGGTGAAGTAACAAAATACACAATAGTGTCTCCATACATCCTGTGATAATGTGTGATGAGCCAGTACAGCAAAAGCTACGTGAAAATTAGAATTTCGTTCATTTGCATCCGAATAGAACATGTATTTCACAAATGCTATCAACGTCATCAATGTTTCTTTTATTGAGAAGTGAGATATTTATATCAGAAACATTTTTGTAGTATTATCCTGGCATGCGACCAACTCATTGCGCTTTTTTTTACCTCGTTCGTCCTTCCATTAAGATGTTAAAGCTACGGGGGAGAGTATACGACAAGGCGAACTCAGTTCCCTGATCGGGCGTTCCGTGGAAGAGCTGTTAAAAAAAAAAAGAAAAAAAGAAAAACAAATGGACAATTTGACGTTGCGCATTGAAGGTCATCTCTCATTTAATCGATTCCAATTTTATATCGTAGTGAATGTCGAAGTTCATTCAAATGAATCTAAGTTTACAGGCGTCAATGTCAATTCTTAGTATCTTACCAAGGCGGTTCTAAATAAATTCTGTTTCCTCAGCTGTTTTATAATTCTCGGTCTGTCCACAACTTTGTGAAAACACTATGACAACACAGGAAATGATTCCGATTGCTTTTTTGCAAACAAACGCAGTGGAAAAAAGAAAAGAAATTAAACAGATGCAGTGGAGTAAACAAACTTGATTATTCACAAGTTCTGTTGGCTAGAAACCGTGCTAAATTATTGCATAGAATGTATCATAGTGTTTCAGTCCCTATATTTTCTGGCTGATCTGGTTTAAGAAATACAGAAACACCGGGTTCACTTAGAGGTCGGTATCTTTTTCTATTCGGATCGTTAATATGGACCGCTTTCCAACTGGTCTTAGTAAAAATCTATTAGTGTACTAATCAAAATGCCGCAAACTGATATTCTGAGCTACTGCGCACTATCAGCCATTGCAGTTTACCACGAAATTTTTTTCCGATTCTTATTGGTTTGAATTGATCACGTGACGCGATAGGGTTCGTCCGTGGAGAGACACTAGGCAACTTAAGAACCACGACGACGATTACGACGACGACGACATCGATGACGACGTCCAGAAGTGAAGTAGACGTCAGTGCGCAAGCGCGACCAGCAAATTCTGTCGTCTCTGTCGTCCTTCTTTCGTCGACGGCGACGAAGAGAGTAGTTTGTTGTCGTCGAGCAGAAGAGTGAAAGAGGAATTTTGTTGGGCACGTAAAAGGTAAAAATTCACCCAAAATTTACAATTATCATAGTCTTTGGTATTTTTTCAACCCTGTGGTTGGATTTTAACCTTTGTTTTTTTGTTTTTAGACGAATTGTCATATTGATATGACAACTCGAGCGGAAGCGAGCTTGTAAGTCTAATTTCAGTTTAGATGTAATTTGCGAGCACTCTTGTTAGCTACTAATATTGGAGAACATACTTAATAGTGAAAAAACGTCTTCACACGATGAAAAGTTGTTGACTACTTATAATGGAGAACATACTCAATGACAGACAGAAGTGTCGATTTGTTTTTGAGTGAAAAAACGTCTTCACACGATGAAAAGTTAGACAAATGCAAACGTGCAAATTGCTTAGCTTTATAAACAAGTCGATTGTACTTGACAAATCACCTATGCCTTCATGCAACTGACCAAATTTTTCAGAACCAAAATAGCGTAAGGCTTGTATCCTTTCAATATACCTGTCGCTGATTTTACTCCTTAAGCTTAGAAATGACACCGAAAATTCGAATTTTCTTTTTGCATAAAAGAGCATTAGTTTTCTGAGCGCTGAACACGATTTCATTCACGTTTTGGTACAAAGTATAGTGAATGCTGCTCTACATCTGGCACTCTGGTTGCTGTTTGAAGACCAAACACTATTTTGCAATAATATATGTATGTATGTTTTTTTTTGTTTCGGATATGAAATAAAGAAATCATAAATAGCCCAAGCTTTTCAGTGAAACAGAACAACCTGTAAACAACAAACAACCATTCTAAAACTGTTTCCAGAAAACACCTTCCAACATGTCTTGAGTTTTGTAACTACAGATGGAATTATTTTTATCCACTCTCGTGTAAAGAATTCGTTTTAATCCATTTTAATTTTATTTCTTTTAGGAATTCAAACTTTATATGGAGTAATGAGCTCGACCTGTTGATGTGCCGTAAAGGTTTGGGCATCGAACCGGATCGCACCGTACCAGTTTAAAATAAGAAGTCCGGAAAGAGGAAAGGCATGGGAGACTATTTCGAGTCATTTAAACGCCACATCGTCCCTAAGGTTTAGAGTTACCCCACGGTCGGTGCGAGAATGATATAACCTCCTGACAAAATAGTTTTAAGCAAAACTACAGAGCGAAGAGAAGGCCAGTGGAATTGATGCGACCAACTCTTAACTCGTGAATCTCTTAGAAGAAATCTTAGAGAAAGAGAAACCGGCTAAAGAGAAGCTTGAAAATAATGATGAAGAGAAAAAGAAATCACTTGAGAATGAAAATGCAGTAGCGGAAGATATGCACAAGCGAGCTTTAGAGCGAGTGGGGCAGACGAGTAAACGAAAGCGAAAAGAAGTGGAGACAGAGTCTGAACTGCCCAAGAGAAAGAGTCGAAAGAGGACAGGAGAAGCAGTAGAATTGAATGAAGGAAAGAGCGTCTGCAGAGATTAAGTTGAGAGAACAGGCGAAAGAAAGGGCAATTTGCATTTGAGCCGGCCGGTACAATAGAAATATCACAAAATGTATACATGCGCCATGCTTTGTTGTAATTCTACAAAGAAATAGGCGTCACCGGTACCGATCTATATAGGGTACTGTCTCAAGCGTTGTGTTTCAGCACTGTAATCAGATAATGTGAAGAATCTGCCAGTATTCTATTTTGTCTTTGACATTCCCCGAGCAATTATAAACATTTAAACTAATAAAACAGTCAAACAAAATATTCCTCTTATGTTGGCGGTTCGAGGTCAAAAAAGGAAGACGTTTGATTTCCGGCTAAGTGTGGACGGGACCTTAAAAGGTACGCTGGGTACCAGTAAACACACATGTGATGTTCTTTAACCTAGCATATTTGCCCTCGAAGCTTCGGGCAAACAGTTTTTCAAGAACATTAAATTTTCGCGGGGCAGCTATCAGCCGATAGTTTCTCGACAGAAACACTCTATTGTTTAATTAGAGTGCAGCACTTGGTTGAAGATGGCGACGTCTTCGCGCTTTAGTGAAGTTTCGCAGGAAGATTTAGTATTTTGGTATTTTTTCACCGACACATGATTCGTTTATTATGATTTTTACTAAAACAATTAGATTATTCGCTCTTGATTTCTATGAGGTGATAGTTGATTCGGCCTTCGGCCTCATGAACTATCACCGCATAGAAGTCGATCCCGAATTAATTAATTAATTAATACCGGCATGTACATTAGCTCTGACGAAGGGCCAACACTCGAAACATCAGCACCCGTGAAATCCTATGGTGGTAAAACGTATTTTGTCAACTACACTTTGATAATCCATTTTTTGT
Source organism: Ricordea florida (assembly GCA_949710005.1). Lineage (NCBI taxonomy): Eukaryota > Metazoa > Cnidaria > Anthozoa > Corallimorpharia > Ricordeidae > Ricordea > Ricordea florida. The sequence goes on from OX453275.1 coordinate 1,481,208, forward strand.
GTGTTTCAGTTTCCCATCGATGCAGCATCACTTGTTACAATCTAACCTCTTTATACGCTTGTCCTTTGTTGACACTCATTTAATCGAAAGACGAGCGAGGGGGCGCCTCATTAGTTTATCGCATCAGGATAGTTGCAGTTTTCACTCCCATTTGTTAACAGCATTGGCGTCTTGTCGCCTTCGCTGTAGTACCTAACTGTTACTGTGTCTTAGAATGGCATCGTAATGATCAAAATAAATGAAACCTGAGAATGTAGTTGTCAAAGTTTGTCCGTGTGTTGGGTGGAAATCTTTAAAGGAAACTAAATTGCCACTTAGGTCGAGAGTTGGTTTGCAGATTTAGGTGATAGTCAGGCAACGTGTCTCGGCCCATTCCACAGCATAGCAACTGTCTCTTTCTCCACAGTTCAGTTGGTGTGTGGAAGCCTGGGGAAGAACTGCAGGTCTCGCTCCAAGCTTTGGCACACCAATTGGCCTTTTCTTTGAGCTTTTAGCACTCATTGCTCATTCGCTCAACTGTTTTGTTTCATAGGTTCTTCAAGTGCTTGGAAGTCATGAGTCGTACTTTATCAGTATACCACGGGGATACGAGTAAGTCACCACTAAACTGGCATTAAGTTGTAAACCTTGTTCCAAATTTTAACAGGAGTAGGTCCAGTGAAAGATCAAATAGTCTAAAGCTAAGCGTTTCCTAGGGCCTCTTCAGTACATGAACTTCGGAACAACTGTACGAAGACAAAGTAAGGAAGAGACCAGGGTCGGAGACGGCGTTTTTCTTACCGTTCCGAAGGAGACTAACGGGTTCAATCTTTCGCATGTCAGACTGCTGAAAATTCCGTCGGTAGATAGCAGCAATTCAAGCCCATTGGCGCCGTATCAAATGCCATCGTTTTATTAGTTCTATTAACATACACCATAATAACGGTATTTCTCTCTGTCCTAGTTCTTGGCAAATCGTTGTTCCGGTATTTCTTCTGATAGTCTCAATTTTGGTAAGTTGCGCACTTAACGTTCTTCGGTATGTAAAGTTTTACCTTTACCCTGATGTCGTTTTTAGTAAAATATCACTTTACCGACGCATGAAAAACAAACTCATAATTCCCATAGGTTCACTTTCTTCATCGAGTAAGCTTAAGAGAAGGAAAGCGAACCAGTCAAAAACCTAATCTTGGCTTTGCTTGTTTACAGTGAAGGAGCTAGTAATTTTGGTCCGAAACCAAATCGCTATTAGTGTCGCAATTCTTTCCTTTTGGGAGCACTATATATTGCCCTAGGTCCAGTACATAGTTGGTTTAATGAACCTGTTTGTTTGCTCATTTCCCTCCCTAGCTATTAGTGTTTCCTAGCCAGTGTCTACGTGCAATGGGTGACAGTGGTAGTTCCAACTCTGTAGCCTCTGTATTATGCTGTAGACTACTGGCTAGCGCCTTAATAGGTAAGTTCATCCATTAGTTTGTTACACTCATATAAACTGTATTCTATAGATGATACACTCTGTTCAAGATCTAGCCTTAACCGGTTTCTTTGACCTCCATTGGGGAGAAACTCCAATAAAGAATTATGGGGTGCTCATCATGCATTTTGGGGATCACAATTTGTAGATTGGTGCCTTGGTACATCTAGGCCGGCGATGTGAAAAATTCAAAATGACCATTGACGTAAATATCGCTGTACCTTTTGGAGTGATAAATGTAACAGAATCTATTTGCCAAACAGTTGGTTTTAATTTTTGTCTCATTTATTCTGCTCATCAATAATTCCTCGCGAAGCGAGGCCGAAGGCCGAGCGTAGCGAGGTTACTAATCGTGTCGGTTCCGGTCAGACCACGTGGCTCGCAAGCCCGAGTAAATCGAGCCGAGAGTTTTTATATATGTATATATATATATTTAACAAATAAATAAGCCTCCTCTGGGCTTTGTTCTGTTATAAAGCACGCAGGAGGTGACGAGAGCACGAAAGAAGTGTAGGGGGAAACACGAGCCGCAGGCGAGTGTTTCTCCCTACTTCTTGAGTGCTCTCGTCACCTCCTAAGTGCTTTATAACAGAACAAAGCCCAGAGGAGGCTTATTTATTTGTTTTATAATAAAGAACTAGCGATTTTCCACAAAAATGAGCTTTTATTTTCGATCAACTGCCAGTTTTTTTTTTCAGCGCGCGCGCTGAATGTCGTCAGCACTGTCCTTTATACTCTGATAAAGTACAGCAATTTGGGCCAATCAGCGAGCTTGTAAGAAACGTCCAACACTCTCATTGGTTCAAAAGACAAAGGCTGTCAAACCATCAAAGTTCGAACGCAAAGCACTGAAAAGTTTTTGAACGCGAGATTTTTTCAGCTCAGTCAAGGTATTTTTAAACATTCTCAGTCTTAAATTAATCGAAATCCAGTCAAATTATGGCCCATGAAGACAATAAGAGGAAAAAACCATTTGTGGAATTTAACAGAAGAAAACAAACAAGACGAACCGTCTTAGCTTGTTGCTGAAACTAAAGACTGTGCCATGTTTTCTGAATGGACAACGCTCAGTTTATGTCAATGCGAGAACTGCTGTTTTCTTTTTTGCTTTTAGTCTCTGCTTTAATGATAATGTTGTGGAGAGATGAATTCGACACACAAGCAAATTTCTGTGTGTTTGATCCGTACTGTTTGTCGTTTTTACTAAATGCGACGTAAGGGAGCTCAAATTAAGAAACCAAGACTACAACGCCGCGTACTGTACCAGTGACAAAAGTGGATTTGTCTTCCTCTTGTACTGTTGACGGTAGGTAAGTTTCATATCGTTTTCATTTTTCTTTGAAACTGTAGAATTTTCCACTTAGTCCGTTTGCAGTCCATTTCGAATTTTTGCCGTCAACCTTCACGTCTTTAGCGGGGAAGACTTGTAAATTGGTCACTTCACGTTGTTGTTTTGCATAGCTTGACACTGAAACCAACCGAACTGTAATTTGCTCGGCAATTTTATTGTTTCATTAAAAAACGCCATTGTTTGATGGTTTCGTGGTTGATATCGTAGTCCTGTTTTTCTTAATTTAACTCCCCATTTTTACAAGAGCTGACTTAGTTGTTTAACTCGTTCTCTTTATCTACATTTTCCTAGAGCTCCTCATCTTCGCATTCTTGTAAATGTAAGGGATGCTTTGTTCGAGCTCGTTCAGAATATTTTACGAAAAGCTAGTAAACTCTTTAAAAAATTCAGCCACTTTTTTCACTGCGCAAAGCCGGGTAATGACGCAAGCACCGTCCTTTATACTCTGATAAAGGACGCTGTTTGGACCAATCATATCGCGCGTAGTATCGGGACTGTATTATAAATATTTATATATATGTTTATATATATCTATATTTTAAAGGTGTCCGTTCGCAGGCCAGGTTACCTGGCAATAGTAACGCACTTGAGAACGCTGAATTTCCGCCATTATTCGGTGATGCCTTTTTGAAAGTAATGTAAATTTTGTGGAAACCGATTTCACTCGTCCTGGAAGTACATCCCAGCAAGGTGATCTCCAAGATATTCAAGAAATATTAGCACGAGATCGTCGCCGAGTAAGTTCGAATACCGTGAAAATCAACACGAGGAAAGCACGACTCAAAGCAGGGATAGAGAAACGACAGCAGGGAGAATAACAACAGAAATCGCAGCCAAGACAACAACTGCTCGCTCCAGAAAAAGGCAAACGAAACAGCAGGGAAAAGGACCAGGAATTCAATCAAGTTAGTTTTGAATTTGAATGTGTTATTGATAGAAATACAGGACATGAGTGAACGATTACATAACGAAATATATTGGTGTACTACATTTAGCAAAACGACTTAGAAGGGACACCGAGTAAGAACGACTTCAACGATTGGAGATGTCTCTGGAAAATAATTCTATTAGTCTAAAACCGGAATCGGAAGACGACCAACAGATTACAAGAGAATGTAAATAGGTATTTTTCATAATAAAACGATAGCGTTTCCAGTTTGAAGTAATTTCCAACACAGAGAGTTGCAGTTGTTATAGCAATCATTTATAACGATGTGATCTGATATCATTGCAACAGTGAAAATATTGTAAATTTTCTTGATCTAGCAGTTATGTTAAACATTTTCAACAGAATGTATACCCTGTGTCACTATAAAGTACTGGTTCTGCAATATTATCAGTGATCAATGTGATCATTTTAAAATAAAGCAAATGTGATTACTGAATTCTGAGTAGTATTTCTCTTTGCTATATATATATATATATATATGTATGTATTCTCTGATTGAAAGGTTTCAATAATATTGTGTAGAGACAAGTTTCATAGCCTTTTCACAATGGGTCAGTTTTACCTTAGAGTGCAATGACCCCCCCCCCCCCTGATAATATTGCTATCTAGAACCCCTGCCCTTTTTTCACAAATGAAATGTTAATTCAAGCCTTAATTTGCAAAGTTAGACATAACATATTAACTTTGTTACTTTCTGCCGTTTACTTTATTTTTATGTCAAATATCAATATTTCATAACAACCACAACATGCAATTAACCTTTTACATTGGAAAAACTTTATAAAGAAGAAAATAAATTTTGTAATGCCAAAATGTTTATGATCTTTCTCATATATTCATTGCAAGTGTGCTGTATGTAGTAACAAGTGTTTCAAGTTTCCTAAATGCCCTATGCTTTCAATAATGATTTTCCACACAAACTTTCTAGACAAATGACTGCACTAGATTCTAAGCCTTTTAGAAGAAATGGTATTGTTTGGAGCTGTTTTGATTACTACCACCTCTGATGGAAAGCCTATTAAGAAGATTTTTGTATTGCTTTTAGTAGTAGAGTAACAATAACTTTACCAAGATTAAGACATGAATCCCACCCCATAAAAATATATTATGTTTAACATAAAAAATATAACAATAATAATATCAATACCAGTAATAATAATAGTAATGATAATAATAATGATAATAATATAATGATAGTTCTTCTCGTTACTATATGTCATTGGTTACAGTTCAATACCTCTGGCTGCCATGACTTTTTCGATGAAATACCGTCCTTATATTAAATCTTTCTTCTGCAGTTTTTATAATAGAAATTTTCATATATTCAAAATAATGTACTATTCTATGGTTGGGTATGGATATTTTGCCTGTTTCTGTAACAGCACAATTAAACTTTCATGTGGTATATACTTTTGACTGATTGATGTTGATTTCACATTATTTTTTTACAGGAGTACGTAGTGCAGCAATCTTTTTGAACATATTAAGATTTCAATAACTCTTTCTTACATGTATTGTTTTTATGATATGACCTAAAAATAGCACAACCACATACTATACAGTGGGCACTCACTATTACCAAACCTTTATTCAAAGCTTTTGTAGAATCCAATTGTTTTACCCCCAATTTGTTGATATGGCATCTCTTTTGAGGGAAGAGGAATTTTTCTATCTACCACTGGGGGTACCATTGCAACTGGAAAGAGTACACACATTAAAACATGCACTATTCATAATGCTCTCAATTGTGGTTACCCGGGAATGAAATAATGACTGCAGTAGACAATAAAATATCTAATCAGAAGATTCTTCTTACAATGAATCTCATGCAATTATAACCAAAAAAACATAAACAAAAAATAATTGGAGCGTTCAGCTCATCCTCTGTGTAAGAACATATTGTGTTCAAAAGTGATGTACAACAAAGAAGACAAAGCAGTAGAGACTAAGAAAATAAAACTAAAGAAAAAAAACACAGGTTTTTACACCGTGGTAAACACAAGCATTCATATCAACTCTTCAAGATTTCACCTGCAAAAGATTTACAATCATTTTCAATTTGTGTTAAGTGAATATTATTGTGATACTTCATCGACTCTGTATTCCCTGTCAAGATAATAAATAATTTTACTTCTATTCCCTCTGGTGCAATCTCAGTGGCAGTGAAAGAGCTAAATGAAGGTCAATTTTTAAGCACTGTGTTGAGCGGTATACTGATCATGTAATTTGCACCAGGTGTCACTAATTGTGTACCAAACACAGCATAAGAAATAAAATAATGGGGATTACGCTAATATAAAAAATAAAATATATAATATAAAAAAAAATAAAGAATAAAATATGAAAGCATTGTGACTTCTTCAAAAACTAGCTTCGCGAGGTTTTTGCGGGAGTCGTATTTCTAGTATTAAAAATGTTTGTTGTGTTGTTTTTAACTAAATTTGGTACCAGTTGGGGGTATGAATTATGTTGAGCCATCAAACAAAATTTGGGTACCTATTGAGGATTCCCGAGTAGCACCCCCGTCATTTTTTTATGGGAGCCCTCTTTTCCCCACTCCCCTCTCCCTCGGGCATCAGTAACTCATCCAGACATTTGTGTCAGGAGTTAGTTGCTAATTGTGCATAACGGAACAGCAGGTTAATTTCTGTTGCGTTCCAGACACAACTGTTGACACTCGTTGTTTATTTTCTTGTCCTTCAGGAGTAGCTGGAATCTCTTGGGGAGATAAACCAACAACAATACAATCCATAAAGTGAGTTGTTTCTCAATTTTGTAAAACTGTTGATCATCTCCTTATGCCTCAATACTTTGCAGCAGTAGTGCTTCAAAGTGTTATCAAAGTGTTTCATAAGCGGATGAAACGATGGGGTTGGACCATTGTTTGAAAACTACTTAACCTTGCTAGCTAGGCACTTGTTTTAGTTGCTTACGAGGTTACAACATGCTGGAAAGAAAATTTGCACACTTTGAAGACAGCAAAACTAAGCTAAGGAACACTGAAATCAGACAATCTCGTTAATTGCAGTAAACAAGTAGATTAGTGTTATAGTTATCCTATGCTTAAGTGCCTACAGCATGGTACTGTTAAAGTACAGTGTAAATAAAGTTGCACTAACAGAAAAAAAAACCTTGTTTTTCAGGCGCGTATTGATTTTGCAGTACACTTATTGTGGAGCTGCCTCAGTGTGTAAGTAAAGCAAGTTGATGAAATCACTTTTGTTGCGTGGATCTCTATAAATCATAGTGGCGTAAGCTATTGTGCGTGCTTTTTTCGACCAGGCTGGTCTCTTCGATGTTGCTGTTGTTTATTCAAAACCTATACACCTGTTTAGGTCTTTTTTTACAGGGGCAGGTTTGGCGCAGTGGTGAGAGCGCTCACCTTCCACCAATGTGGCGGGGTTCGATACCCAGTTCCGACGTCATATGTGGGCCGAGTTTGTTGGTTTTCTACTCTGCTCCGAGAGGTTTTTCTCCGGGTACTCCGGTTTTCCCCTCTCCACAAAAACTGACGTTTGATTTGATTTAATATGATTTGATTTGATTTGTGCTTTATAGTGTTCCCAATTAGTAAGTTAGTGCTTAATACATTTGACACTCAAATAAATAGAGGATATTACACGGTGGCGCGACGATATGGATTTTATTTTTGAGTTTTTACGAGCGAGCCCAGCGAGCGAGTATAATGTTTTTAACACATATCTTCAAGCCATCGTTTATTGTTCTTTTTATTATATGGACAAGAACCTAGCGGTAAAACACTATTATCCATATAGTAAAGTTACTATTATTTTTTTACCACACAGTATTCGCCTTGACATGTTTCTTCAACACCACCAAACCTCTCCTAGCGCTGACTGTGGTTCACGTCGTCGTTGCGCTGGTGAGCTTGTTCTATTTTGTGGCCATCCGACAGCTCAACAAACCAACCCCGGAGAAACCCAATCCTAAGGTTAACTCGGACGAGAACCACGTGAACTGAGCTTTGCGCATGTTTTCGGTCTAATTTGACGTCGTCGCTGAACCTTTAAACCATGGCAACTGAAGTGCCGACGGGTCCTTTGGATAAAGGTAGAAGTTCACGCGAGATGGAGAAGATCGACAAGCTAATAGATGACTGATCTTTACCCTGGAAACGTTTCTTGTTTTTCCTTCTTTCTAATTCAGAGCTTGCCTCTTTCGCAGCCGTATTCCGGCTCGTCACGCAACGCTTCCCCCCACACTAACGTTAGTAGTGACGAGCCAGACAAGGCCTGCGAAGGAGGCTAATTCAAAGCTGGATCTATCAGCAACTGACTAAATGAAACTATACTTGATTTAGTACTTGATAAACACCCTACAAGCAAAAATTTGTGCCTTTATTATAAGCTTGCCCTATTCGTTTTTAACTGCCTCCTTTCTGACAAGCCGGGAGACGATTTCGAGTAACTTGGCAAAATCCCCTCGCCATGTCCGGAGGAAGTCACCTACTCACGCTTGCATTTTATATTCAAGGGGCAAACTTTAATTGCCGACTTTTTTAGTTCAAAACGATTTACTCCTCAATAAATGAAAATAATTCAGTTTGTTCTAGAGCGGTTTTCAAACTCACGAAAGAGAAACCAGAATGATTATACTGGACACTGACTTCAAATGGAAACAGTACAATGAACCAATTAAAAATCGAAGCGAAGAAATGCCGCGGGAAATTGACAGGCACGTGCTAGTCACGATGGTTTATTCTTTACTTCTGATTGGTTGAGAAATGGCTTGACACTATTAACAATACCCTCTCGCAGCAATAAAATACCAAACTATTTTCTCTTGTTTTATTTTCGACATGGAATCATGAAAACCACTCTACGATTAACGCTCGGATGAAATTATTTTTACCAGGAAATGCTCCTTTTAATTCGTCATTCGTATTTTCATTAGCGCAATTAATGTACTTTTAGGTATATTCGAAACGATTTTTTTTTATTTTCTGGGGCCTTTTTGTAGTATTTTGGCAAAATATTAGCGTCAAGGTACCAAAGTTCAGATTTATACTTCAAAGTGTTT